>APFE030692885.1:2125-73461 GCA_000404065.3 Pinus taeda | reverse complement strand
ATAATCAGAGTGGGATTCGTATGATTGAGAATCCTGTGTTCCACGACCGATCCAAGCATATTGATATCAGGTACCACTTTATCCGGGATATGGTACAGCGAGGCGCCGTAAGGCTCGATCATATAGGAACTGATGAGCAGGTCGCGGATATTCTCACTAAGCCCCTGGGGAAGGTCAAGTTCCTAACCTTCCGTGAGAGTCTTGGTGTCGTGGAAAGACCCTATGATATGGGTCCTGTTGGACGATGAGCTCTGGGAGCTCTGGGGGGCTTTGGGGATAGCTTCTCGGAGCTATAAGCACTCATAATGCTTTTGCCCCACCCTTGTGATTATTGAGCTGGTTCGCCACTCATTTTTCTGTGCCCTGTATGCATCCTACCCATTGAGTTCAGGGCTCATGGGAAGTACCTCTCATTTGGCCAATGAGGTGTGGAAAAGCTAGAGACTATTAGCAAAGACTGATGGACGCATCAGAGATTGCCGTACCCTCTATCTAGGATGGCATGGTCCAACCACTTGATCTGGGATCAAGATTTGTGAGGTCTGGTACCTCTAGACTGATTATGTCAGTCGGGGGATGATGTCTTTGTGACTGACCCACTTCTGTCTGAAATAAAGAAGCCAACAAAGCAAGTTTCGGCGGGATGACTCACGATGTTGATTGCACTAATAGATGGAGTTCTCCCTAGTTGAGAGGGAGTGTTAAATTTGGACAACTAGGTCCAAACTCCATGTTCTGATGCTCAGATTAAGAGGCTAATATTTTTGTTGGATTCCTCTTTCTGAGAGGTGTAAATCCATATAAAAATAGTCTTAATCCGATGAGCAGAACTTATATTTTGAATTTATTATTCTTAATAAATTATATGTGCAAGGTCAGCCAGTTTTGTCATGTAGGCTCACATGCCCAACAGATGTGTCACACACCCTCATTGATGTATATAAATACAGGAAAAGTTGGAGAGAATTTCATCACACAACTCACATCTTCTTTCTCTCATCCAAAAGAGTACGAGCTACTGGAGGACGAATTTCAGCCACACGTGGGAAGGACGAAGAGGACAGACCGTACGGCTGAGCTGTAGTACGATTTTTCTGCTGCTAGGGTTTCGCAGAAGTTTGACCAGCGTTGACTTTGGTCAACGCTTGGTCCAATCAAGCTGAAAACTTGTGGAAGGTTCGATTTTTGAAGGCCGTACTACCTGGCACAAAAATCGAGGTCAAAGGGTTGACCATTTTGCTGATGCGTTGACTTTTAGCTTGCTGCCCATGCGTTGACTTTTCAGGACAGCGTTGACTTTTGTAGAATTGACTTGGGTTGACTCATCTACTGGTTGGAGGGTTGTTGTGACACATGCTGGGCTGGCTGACCAAAGGAGACTTTGCTGGTTGAAGCATCCTGTTGACCGCCGAAACGAACACACACATTTTTCCTGTTTCTGATTTGTCTTCTGTAAGATCTGCTTATATGTTCTATCTGCATTTTGCTTAACTACTTGTATGATTGCTGTGAGAAAAGTGAAATTGCTCTTAGCATAGAACATCTTCAAAACTTTACAATGATGAACTTGTACGTTTAAGGAATCATAACCAAACCCTACTTACACAAATAAAAAAACTTAAAAATCAAGAAATCGTTAGATGACAAGTTAGAACAGCTTCAAGGTGAAGTATTGAAGTCGTTAGTTGTTTCAGTTCAAGTTGAAGATAAGGGAATAAATATTGATCTAGTCAATATCACAAGTAAGGAAGAAGAGGAATCTAGAGAAATTAAAACATATGCAGAAGCTGCAATCCAAACAATGGTCATTCCAAATGATGATTCAGTCGCCAACTTAACAACAACAACTGAAGAAAATCAAGAATCAAACTCTAATATGATAGAGGAAAGCCAAACCAAAGGAGTTATGTATTGATATCCAAATCACAAGAGTAGACTTTCCAATTAAGCTATGTACCAATATCGCTCAGAAAATAAATGACAAAATTATGTTCCCAAGGATACCAAAGTTTGCAGAATGCAGTCCTATGATAACTATTCATCACAAAATTTGATTCCACAGAAGATCAATCTAGGATGGTCTGATCCCTTCTCAATGCGACAGTTTTGTTTGTCACATAGAGGATCATATCAACTAGTATCATGAAGATGACAATGTCGAGACGAGAAGACATTCGAAATAGACAAAGAGATCAAGTCTTTCATCAGTAAGCGTTGAGGACAAAGCTTTTGGAAGGGGAAGGCTATGTTATGAATATAATTCATAATAAATCTAAGTCTAAATATAATAATAAATAATAAGTAAATTAACTGATAGTTAGTTCATAATGAAAAGGTATGTTTTAGAGACATGCCTATTCGTGAAAGGGTACTTACCTTGCTATATATACATGAACCTCATTTTCATTTGTAATCATCCTACATCAATTTTTTATACAATAAACAATTTACAATACTTGTTCTACAATGGATGTCTTTGTCGATGAAGTATTTTAATATTTCCGTTATGTATACGACTAGTGGTTGTTACATAAGCCTCCTTAGAGATGATTTAGCTCATCTTGAACATCCTAAGACTCCATATGCCTAAAGGACAAGGAACTAATCAAAGTCCTTGGTGGTCATCTCTACTTCTCGTCCATAATTTTTCCTCTTAAAATTTGGTCCTTTTAAGGATAGGGTGAAAATCTCGGGCTTGCAATGAAATTTTAGGGAGGTTATTTTTCGGGAATCCGAGAACCTAAACATCAAATCTAGGGTCTAAGCTACCTATGCTCCAAGTTTGGTGGGCATCCACTGGAGTTTCATCCATAAAATCTCTTGCCTTAGGTGCTTCTCCAAGAGGGAGACACTAGTTTCTTCTCCCTCCACTTGAGGACTTCCTTGAAGGTTGTATGAGTTTAGTACTTGTTGAGGTAAATCATAAGAAGCCTTTTCTCAATATTTCCTTGATTGAAGCAACAAAACTTGTAGCTTGTTGACTTAAACGTAAAAATACACGAGGTATTTTGTAATAATAATTTATTATATATAAAAAATGTACAAGTGATGTTGAATGTTACAATGAGGACCCGCATATATACTAGGCATGTGTCCCTTCACGATTAATACATGCCTTTTCACTTAACTTTATGACTAATTAACATAATCATTATTTGATTATTTATCATTTATATTATTTTTATTTTTTATTTTGTTTAGAATTATATTCATAACATGTCCCTCCAAAGCTTTTTGCTAATAATTCCTCCTTCTCACGTCTTCCTGGTATTGTGTTAAGTCGTCGTTACTATGTCATGGAATCCAGTATTAAAGTTCTCTCCAAATTTTTATTTTTTCTATTATCTATCTATATATATATATAATATATTATATAATAAATTAATTGAAGTAGTTAAATTATATAATCGAATTAATTAATTTGTTATTTTATAATAAAATTGTATGGGGTATTAAAATTTATATAGATCTATTTAATATCCTTCACGTTTAGTAATTGTGACCCCTTTTATGAAGTTATGTTATATCACCTTGGTCAATCGTATAATGAATCGCCTTAAAGAGAGATGTGACCGTGATTTGAACAACGTGACTTATGGAACTGGGCTGGCCGGCTTTTACTCCAATGGTGAATTGACTGTGGATGCAGCGTTGAACAACGAAGACGACACGTTATCAGGTGGTGGTCAAGCAACTTGTTGATTGACGCAGATTCGAAGGTGTCATGACGGAGTAAAACTGATGGAACAACGAATATGATGATTCCCACACAACGTTTGACTGATAGCGATGAAGCCTCCATGATGTGTGGAATGGCAATCTACGTGGTTGGGTTTGGATCCAGCGTTTGGTACAACAAGAAGCCATCTTATCATCCAACGACTGCGACGGTAAACTCATTTCTCTGTTGCACATTTTCCTATAGAGCGTCAATTCATCTCCATGGAAAGGTATGAAGCGGTCCTCTCTTGTGTTCTCCTTCATTTCCTTGGGGCTTATATCACCCCTGTTGGTTTTGTTGATTTGCTCAATACATCTCCAGACACCTTCTAACAGTTCTTGGTTGTTTTCATCATGTTTGAGACCTTCCTGATAGGTTTCTAAGGCTTTGTCATATTTTTTCATGAAGAACTGAATAACAGCTTTCCTTGAATAGCCTTTTGTAAATGATGGATCCAACTCAATACACTTATTTGCATCCTTGAGACCTTTTGGCAAAGTTGCAAGCTTTGTATAGCAAGCTGCTATGTTATTGTATACCCTTGCATCATTGGGATTTCTTTTAAGAGCTTTAGTATAATGCTTTATAGCCTCGAGATACTATTGCTACTTAAAGAATTCATTTCCTTTTTCCCGCTCTCCATTTGCCAACTTTAGATCAAAATCTTGTTGTTGTTCCAAATCTTTCTTTGCTTTCTCAGCTTCATTAAGTTGCTTCAATGTATTTGGATTATGATGTTCTGTAAGTGCTTTATGGAAAGTTTCAATTGCTGGCTCATAGTCCTTAGAACATTTAGCCATCTTAACATATGCAGTTCCTTTTCTAGTCAAAGCCCGCGCAATCATTTTGAAATTTGAATGAAGCTCCCTCCCCCTTTCAACAACCTTGTAACCATTTTTAATGCAATCTTCATACTTCCCCATTTCCAAATAGACAACTGCTCTGTTTGTTAAGAAGGAGATATCTTCATCATCCAGATCCATTGCTTTTTAATAATGCTGAATAGCAACCTCAAAATATTTCTTCTTATAAGCTGCATTTCGAAGTTCCTTTTCCTTCTGTGCCTCTGCTTTCCAAACCGCCTTCTCTTTCTCCTCATTTGGAATATCCATTGGTTCTGGCTCTGGCTCTCGCTGAGGTTCTGGTTATTGTTTTGGTTGTGGCTTGGGTGAACTAGTATGCTCAAAAACATCCTCAAATTCATTTTCTCCACTTCTTATCTCTCCGTTCAATATCATCGATAGGTCGAACATTCAATAAATTGACGTCTATGAATAATGAAACCTGACGTCGAATAAAGTTTTAACCCTCACTTAGAAAACGACCTTGAATATTCAATAAACCCTCACTTCTTAGCAAATGAGGTGTGGCGACTGGCGTCTTGACTCTTATTAACTTCAGCCTTCTTGGGCCTCAGTGTATGAGTTGTAAATTCTCACGTCTTCAGTTTGAGCAACTTATGCCACGCCACAGATCAATTCATAAAATTGGCGTAAAGATTAGAGCAGGTCGAAGAGGCAAATTTGAAACTACGCCTCTATTACCTTCTCAATGTATGAGTTGCAAGCCGCAATAGTTATGAGCAGTGAGAAGTGAGTTACGGACCGACGTTTAATTCTTAACGTAACTAAACAACGCGACAAACAAGAGACAAATAAACAATGCGGCAACCTAAAAATTGTGCTCACCTAGTCGAGGGTTGAACACCTCAGGCCATAAATACTTATTAGAATCGGATGATCTTTAGATCAATCCTACAGCTCTTGATGAGAGGAATCTAGGAAAAATATCAATAGTCACAAATAAGGTGATCCACATGGAGTTTGGTCCTAGTTGCCAATTTTAACACTCCCTCTCAACTAGAGAGAACTCCATCTGTAATTCGTCTGATCATTGCTACTATTCATCCATCAAATGCACTGCCCTGTATAGCTTGACCCCTGCTCTGCTCGGTTCTTGCTTGAACTATGAAGAACAAGAAATGATCGAGGATGTATCATACCATCCTTCACTAACCCAAAGTCAGTCTCAGAGTGTGTACCACTCTCATTGATCCCAGATCAATGGAGGTCATCCTAGCATAGGGAGTATGGTAGATACAACGATGCGTCCACCGATAGTACTACTATGGTCCCTATCCTCATTTCCTTCCTCATTGATCAGATGAGAGGTACTTCCCTTGAGCCCCAGACTACATGGGTTGGATGCCTCGACAGGAGAATGAATCATCTTGTCAGTGGATGCTACGGAGAACAAATCATCCTGGCCCACAGGAGAATGAATCATCCTGTTCCACAGTCGCCATGGAGAACGAATCGTCCTGGCCCACAGGAGAACAAATCATCCTGTCCACAGTCGCCACGGAGAATGAATCATCCTGGCCCACAAGAGAACGAATCATTTTGTTCCACAGTCGCCACGGAGAACACAGGAGAACGAATCATCCTACCCACAGTCGCCACAGAGAACGAATCATCCTGGCCCAGAGGAGAACGAATCATCCTGTTCCACAATCGCCATGGAGAACGAATCATCTTGGTCCACTAGAGAATGAATCGTCCTGTCCACATTCGCCATGGAGAACGAATCATCCTATTCCACAGTCGCCATGGAGAACGAATCATCCTGGCCCACAGGAGAACGAATCATCCTGTCCACAGTCGCCACGGGAGAACTAATCATCCCGACCCATAGGAGAACTAATCATCCTGTCCACAGCGCAACATCGGGGGAGGGTGAGTCGCCCTGTGGTTGTATGTTGCTCCAGTAAGTACCCCAAGCCCCCAGGAGCTCCCAGAGCTCAATGCATGCAACATGCAGGACCCTTATAAGAAGGTCTCTCAACGACTCCAAGTCGTTTGGGAAAGTCACAGATTTGACCTTTCCCCGGGGCTTTGACAAAATGTCTGCGACCTGTACATCAGTCTCAATGCGATGGAGCCTCCTCTCTCATTGACTTACCATATCCCAGATAAGGCAGTATCTGATGTCTATCTGCTGGAGCAGTCATCGAATACGGAATTACTCAATAATTGAATCACACCTTTGGTTGTCACAGAGAATCACAGTGGTATTCATCATGTGTACAAACAACTCACTTAAGAGCTTCTGCAACCATGCAGCTTCACACGAGATCATACTCATAGCTATGTATTCGGTCTCGACTGTGCTTATAGCAACCAACTTCTGCTTCCTTCTCATCCATGATATCGAAGCAGAATCCAAAGAGAACCAGCACTAAGAAGTGCTCTAGTGATCCTCCACACTGCTTGCCCACTCAGTATTTGAATAATCATGCAACTTCATATTTCCAGCAGTGTATCTCAATCCATGAGAGATTGTGCCCTGAAGATATCTCAGAAGATTCTTGGCACCAATCCATTGAGGCTCAACCAAATATGAGCTCACCATGCTAACTGCAAAACATTTGTCCGAACGGAATTTCACCAAGAACATCAATGCGAATGAGTTTATGAAACTCAGAGGCATTTCCCAAATCTGGTCCGACATCACTACCATATAACTTCTGAAAGTTAAGATCCTCGAGGTAGTCATAGGCTTGCAGTTTATCATTCCACATTCGGAATCCAACTCCCTCTTACTTTTGCAAATGAGAGGGTCTGCACTTGTCAGAAATAGGTCGTCCTCATAAGGTGCCGGTATGAGAGGTCTATCATCTACAACCTTCGGGTAATGGTTTGGATCGGTTTCACTTCTAGTGAATCTCAGCTTCATCAAACAGCTATCAATCCTCTCATACTACCCTCGGGGTGTTGTGCTTCAAGCCATGGAGGGCTTTCTTCCACCTGTATACATGAGATTCCCGATCATGAATCTCAAACCCCTCGGGTTGTTCCAAACCTGTGGACCTGCTACATGAGGGGAATGGTCCCCTTGTAATATTTTCCTTCGGTATGTCTCAAACATGTACTTTCATGCTCTTTTTGAATTCAGGCATCCCTGTCACCATCTGACTCACAGACCTTCGGTGCTATGTGTCAATGGACATGGTCCCCAGTGGACTTTCTACAAGTTGATACAACCCTGGACACAAAAACATCTTTGAAAATTCTATTTTCAAACACGTACCTTTCCATCGATGAGTGCCACCCTGAAACCTTTGAATTCCATTGTTGAAATGGACACCAGGTTCTTCTTGCGATCAGGTACTAAAAGAGATTCTGTAAATGAATTGAGTTACCCTCATTCAATTGAGGGATAACATTCCTTACACCCTTTCCGGGATAGGTGGCATCGTCTCCAAGTATAATCCCACGATTGTTTCCATCTCTACCAAATTAGAGAGTGCACCCATCTATTTGATGAAGTGCCTTGAAGCACTACAATCAATAAGCCAAATTCCCAAAGAATCTGAAGGAGAGGGCCAATACAAGATAACGCTTCTTTATCTTATTATAAACAACATTTGATTCTTCATACCTGGGGTTCCTTGCTTTCTTTGAAGAGTCGACCATTTCCTTGATGACCTGCATTACCTGTTATTCCTTTGATCATTGAAGATGTCCTTAGAATAATTGTTATCTCCATCAAGAGATGTGTCTCTGCCATTCGGACACTCCTTCGCATAATGGCTGAACTTATTGCAACTAAGGCATTCGCCTTTCCTTCCACCCTTAGATCTAAACTTCCCAATGAAGTGATCTTTAGGTAGGCCATCAGAAACTTCCGCTGCTTCATTCTGATAATATTCTTTGTTTCGACTTCACCCTCGGTGAATTTGAAGAGGGATGAGGAATCCACTGATCCTTTTGTCCTTTCCCAACTGTCTTTGGTGATTGCTCTTTCACTCTTGCTTGGGCATTGTCTTCACCTCAGCTTTGATACCATGTTAATTTTAGGTATGTTCTAGTGCAATTTATTTCAATTTTCACAGTTAGCTCAATATCTTTTCCAGATTAGCAATCACATCAGCATTAAAGTAAACTGCAGATAGAACATAAATATAAATTGCAGAAGACAAGCCAAGACAAGAGGACACAAGATGTGGCACTAGCCAGGGACAAACCCCAGTGTGGGGAAACCATTGATCAATTCTTCTTATATGTTCTTCAATAGTTCAGTAGAGAGAGAGAGAGAGATAGTAGGTTTACAACAGAAGTCAACACTTTGACTTATCTAGATAAGAGCATAGATCATCTCTAAGAAGTTGATACATGAGATAAGTTGAAGACATGTTGCTTCAACTGATTCTCCATGGTGAGTCCTTCACCTATTGTTATGCTGCATTTCGTCATCATGCTGCAGCTCACCGCGCTGCACCATGCTGCACCCATCATCACTATGCTGCATCTCATCACGCTTCATTAATCATGACTGTACCCATCACTGTACTGCATTATGTGCCATTGTTGCACCATGTTGCCATCCTGACCTATGTGTTGGCTACACCTTGCTTGCTTGTTTGTTGTCCCTAGCATGCTTGTTGTCCCTTGCTTGCTTGTTGTCCCTAGCATGCTTGTTGTTGCATGCTAGTTGTCCCTTGCATGCTAGCTGTGACATTGCATGCTTGGTGTATTTGCTACTAAGTACCATACAACTGTCCCAGTGTTAGTTAGTTGTGCCTTGCATGCTGCTCTCCTTCGGAGACAGATGCTCTGGCTGTTCCGACAGTTCCCCGCAGTTCCGACTTTTTCGGCTTTTCCAACAGTTCAAGCAATTCCGGCTTTTCTGGCTTTTCCAGCTTTTCTGACAGTTCCGGCTTTTCTGGCAATTCCGACTTTTCAGGCTTTTTCGACAGTTCCGACTTTTCTGGCAATTCCGACTTTTCAGGCTTTTTCGACAGTTTCGACTTTTCCGGCTCTTCCGACAGTTCCAGCAGTTTCGACTTTTTCAGCTTTTTCGGCGGTTCTAGTTGTTTCGGCTTTTCCAGCTTTTCCTACAGTTCCGACTTTTTCGATAGTTTCGGCTTTTCCGACTTTTCCGGCTCTTCCGACAGTTCCGGCAGTTCTGGCAGTTCCGGTTTTTTTGGTTTTTCTGGCTTTTCCGACAGTTTTGGCTTTTCCGACAGTTCCGGCTTTTCTAGCTTTTCCAACAGTTTCGGCTTTTTCGACAGTTTCGGCTTTTTGCCCTCTGGATCAGGACAATGTTATCCCTTAGGATCTCTCCTCCTACTAAAACCCAAATACAAGTAGAGAGAGGAAGAGATCCCAAGTGTGTGATGATGAAGTGTCCAAATGAGGAGAATGCTCCTTGTATTTATATGCAAAACGTTGAGGTTGAATAGACATGATTGTTGGGCTTCTGAGCCTACATAAGTTGCTGGCCGACTTTGACAATTTTTCCATAATCAAAATAAATTCATATCTCCATAAATACATATCGGAATCGGATGATCTTTAGATCAATCCTATCCTACACCTCTCGATGAGAGGAATCTAGGAAAAATATCAGTAGTCACAAATAAGGTGATCCACATGGAGTTTGGCCCTAGTTGCCAATTTTAACAACGCTGTGTAATTTCTTGACTGTGTGTGCTGGGGGCCTTCTTTGAGCTCATATTGGTTGACCTAAACCATTAGAACAGCAAGAGGACCCTTTGAACTCAATTTGGAAATTTCTTCTAAATCCATTAATGCAAATTGTTTGATCCTCTTAATTGGTGATGTTACAAGTAGAAGCATCAGGGGGCTCTTGACTTGGTTAGACTGGGCCATGAGATCCTTGAGATTTCTCAGGGAAGCCTCCCTTGTGATGGATTGTATCCATCACTAAATTGAGGGGAGTAGTTGCTAATGTGACAGTGGTGATCCTTCCATGTTACTTATTGTTTTAGTCACCAAGTGAGGCTTTGTACTAGGGTGCAAACTGCAAGATTTTGCTTTCACAGGGCAGAGGCCAGTCAGGCTAAGAAGCATTAAATCACCCTCAATTGCTACTCATCTAGATTTGGAACTTTCCATTTTGTCTGCTTTTTTGTCTATCTCTCAAATATTTTTCCACTTTAAAGACTCTTTTAAAATTACATGAATGTTAAGAGCTAATAATAAGGTGGACCCTGGATAGGGACTGTGACTATGCCAGGAGGGAAGGTATGCTAATACAGCTTGCTTTACTCGTTAGTATGAACTAGTTATAACAGGTTTATGAAATTTGTACTAACTGCCAAATTTTCACCAAAACATTACGCTTAATGATTTAGTTTTCTAGCAGCCAAGCTGCAAATGTGCTGCTTGAGATACCATTAGATTGCCAAGTGCCTTCATTAAAAACCTATTGTCTCTCTCCTTGTTTAGTTCATTTTTTGTATGGTTGTTTCACCTTTGTCAAAACTACAAACTAATTAATAAAACAAGAGTAAGTCTCATCGTTTATTATATGTCTAGGAGGATATATTGGAAGGGTTTTTGAATTTAAATTACCTCTTTCTTTGTATGATAATGTACAGCTGTCAGATTACTTTTTTAGGCCTTTCTCATGTATTTCTAGCTTCTATTTCTTTATAAGTTATTATCAATGGACATGGCTTCTCATGACAACAACTTATTTATATTCGGCTGGGTCATGAAATGTGTAGGATCACAAATAATAACAGGGAAGGCCTACCTGTCAATACTTTAAGGACCTAAGGTCTGCTACATTTATCTTAAGGAATACATTTCTAATAAGAAACCATAGAAGAGACTTCAGATGACCAAGGGCACTTGTGCTATTTCTATTATGTTTACAACTCTTCTTTTGATACTTCTAGAAAAACTGCACGATCTTGTGGAAAATTGTGTGCATATTTTACTCCATGCTATCATTTGATTGAGAATTACTCAATGATACACAATTGCTTTGTGGCAGTGACGAGAAAATGGGTATGGTTAAACATTCCAATATCATTTCTCATAATTTCAGTGTTTCGATATCTGTCATTGGAGGTAGAAATTCACAGGCGGCGTCCAACTATCTGTCAACCATCATATCTTTCGTATCTCCAAAGCAGACAATTGTCTCCTCATGATCCACTTCTTTTTTCTGCACGTGACAAAATGAAATGGAAGAGAAATATTGACTCACCGGTCGTTGAAGTAGCAGTGGACGAGTTTACCCAGAAGATTGTGCAAGAGTTTGTTACAGATCTTTGGTATTCATCTATTACTCCAGATCAAGAAGTTCCAGAGCAGATCCGTTTGGTGATTAATGATGTAATTGGGGAGATATCTCAGAGGGTTAGACACATCAATCTCATCGATTTACTGGCTAGGTCAGCATTTATCATGTTTGTTATATCTAGCATATATCATCTTGATTATTCTAGTCGAAGAAACTGACACTGGATTAATCTCACTGTCTGTGTGTAGGGATATGGTGGATCTGATTGGAAGTCACTTGGAACTTTATCGAAGAAACCAAGCTCGTATTGGAGTACGTGTCATGGGTACATTGTCATCTGAGGAAAGGGATGAAAGGCTCAAGCAATGTTTAACTGCTGCAAAAGAATTGCACCCTGCCTTAGTATCTCCAGAGGATGAGTACAAGGTAAGAGCAGGAGGACTTCTTCAATTGATTTGATGTCTGTAGCTTCTATATTGTTTCTTTTCAAAACTTATTATGTTCCACTGGATTTCTCCAGGTCCTTAAGCAGTTGATGGCTGGAGTAGTGGCTGTTGTCTTAAGGCCTCAGGAAGCTCAGAGTCCAATTGTTCGATGCCTGGCTCGAGAACTTCTAGCATGTGCTGTTGTGCAGCCAATTATGAACTTTGCAAGTCCAGGGTTGGCTTCAAATAAATTCTGTCACTCTGCATGCATGCTTTTAGGATGGGAAAAACAGAGTTAAATTTTTTATGCTCCCCTGTATGGATTGGTGTGTCTGCTAAGGGATTTTAACTAGTGTTAAGTTTGCAAATTGTTTCTGCTGTCTTCAAAGGGGGTGCCTGTATTTTGTCTGTCTTCAACTTGTGACGAGAGATTATGTTTTGGTCTTTTTCTGTTGTCTGTTTTTTTTCATTAATAGAAGCATATTTTTAAAAAAGTGGTTGCCAATTCAAAGATCCCTGATTTGAGCCGTAAAAACTCTCTTTATGATCCATTCAAGGCTCAAAATCTGAATTTGATAATGTTCTTATGGTTCAATTTTTCTTCATACCTTAATGGTTCTTTTATTTCTTTAGAAAACTAGATATTTCAAATATGTTTTTCTTTCTACTAGACATAATAGAATTCTGAACTAGTGTAAAGTTTTCGGATGAACTTTAGTAGATTTAATTTAATGTTCATGGTCTTCAGGTTCATAAATGAGATGATTGAATTTATTGTTCTTTCTTCAAAAGAAGAAGCACAGAAGAAGAAGAGGGCCAAAGAAGAATTAGCAGATGTGTCTAGTAGTAAGTCATCCAAAGGAAGTACTGGTCGAACTATCTTGAAGGATGGGCCAGTTTCTGGCCCACAATTATTTGAAGCTGGTGAAAGTAAAGTATCTACTAAGGACAGAAAATCAGCTGAAAGTTCCTCTCATGGAGTAAGAGCTACAAGTTCATCTTATCATGATAGCAATTCTAACATTCAGTTAAAAACTGCAAGTTATTTACAGTCTCGGCCAGCAGATTGGGCACAGGCATTAGATGCTGTAAGACAAAGAAGAACTGAGGTTCTTGCTCCTGAAAACCTTGACAATCTTTGGACTAAAGGGCGAAATTACAGAAAAAAAGATATCAGTGTAACCCATATGGATCCAGGACATTTAGCTAAATCATCAATTTCAAGGCAAGAGATAGAAGGCACAGTGAAGCAGGTGGGGGTTCTGGAGGTACATGAATCAGCTAAACGGAGAGATATGGGAAAGTCTATCTCAAAAGAAATGCTTGACACAACAGGAGGTGGAAGTAAAATAATTGGCCCAATGATGTTTGAATCTAGTATCAGTCATCCGCTTGATAGTCGAAGAGAAAACCAAGATCCAGAGGATAGAAAAAGAGCTTTGCAAGTAAACGATCAGTCATTGCTAGATAAGGAAAAACATTCCAGAAAAAAAGAAAAGAATAAAGGGTATGAAATTGAATCCCTCAAGGCCGATCATAAACAATCAGTGAGTGGTGGAGCTGCAGTAGAAGGTTGGCAAAGAGTGGATAAATCGTATTTTGTAGAAGGTGCAGAGGCTTGGTTTTCTAAGAAATCACAGGCCTTGAAACTAGGTGAAGCTGATAGCTTTCCTAATTCTGAAAGTCTATCCACAGCAGCATGGCCACAGACAGGAAATATACATGTTCCCAAGCTAAAATGCAGGGTAAGGGTTGATGTTGGGCAGATTATAGGCTTTTAGTCATTCAGTGGCGTCTGTTGTATTTTTATCTTCTCATTTTGGGCCTGTTGACATAAGATTATGTGTATGCAGGTGCTGGGAGTTCATTTTGAGAGAGTTGGGTCAAAATCTTTTGCTGTTTACTCCATTGCTGTGTCAGATTCAGAAAATAAAACATGGTTTGTTGATAGGAGGTAAATTCATTGTGCTCTGTTAAGTGATATTAAATGTTTTTAAGTCTAATGTTTGTTGCCCCTTGATTTGTTATGGTTTGGAGTTGATTTACATATTTTCCAACATTTAATCTACTATTAGTAATGAAAAATATTATCAGTCATATTTAGCATTTTTGATCTATAGATACACAAGGCATTAATGTCACAAAAATGTTCCAACAAATCTAGATATTTTAAGACTTTCATTCTTTATTTCTATCTTCATGTGTCATGTGAGAAAGTTTCTTTAGTGACTTTGTTTTCTGTCCTGCAGGTACCGTAATTTTGAGCACTTGCATCGGCGTCTTCGAGATATACCAAATTATGCACTTCAATTACCTCCAAAACGCTTTCTTTCTTCAAGTGTTGATGATGATTTTGTTAAAAAGCGATGGATTCTTCTAGATAAATACTTAGAAGTATGCATCCCCTGTGAATTTTAAGAGTAAATCTCTAATGTCAATTGTGTTCAATTTAACTTGAATCTCACATTTGCAGGATTTACTATCCATCCCAAATATTGCTGAACAACATGAAGTATGGGACTTTCTAAGTGCCACATCCAAGGTAATCTCTTTGGCTGGCATGTTTCCTGGCTTGTGCAGCCTTCCCCTAAAAACATATTCCTTTGTATGTTATGGTTATTCTTGTTTTGGATCCACAAATTGAAGTTATACTTTTTGGATGAATAGAGGAAATCTTATTTTTTACTCTAATTTTTTTATTGCAGAATTATTCCTTTAGAAAGACCCCTTCAGTAATGAAAACCCTGGCTGGTAAGTTTCGACCTTTTTACTATTTTCTGTCAGAATAAATTATGAGTAGATCTTTGAGAATATTATTGAGTTGTTGTTTTATCTTGAAAGTGCATGTCTTATTGGTAACCAAGGAAAATAACTGGTCTTACTTTGTTAATTTTAGGTATGTTCTATGCTTAGAGCAATTTACTTCATTTTTTCCATTTGGTTCAATAACAATTCCAGATTAACAATCACATCAACATGATAGTAAAGTGCAGATATAACATAAACATAAACATCAGAAAACAAGACAAGACTGCATCCGTGCTGCTGCTGGTCTTTTTCTCCCAACACTGCATCTGCATTGCAACTCCCTCTGCATCCGTGCTGCTATCACCCCCATTTCTGCTACTGAAACGGGTTCTTTATCATCCCCATCTTTTCCCTGAAGTAATCAAACTTTGTCCTTCCGAGGGCCTTGGTGAGGATGTCGCCACCTGTTCTCTTGTAGGAGTGTAGCTCAACTGTACAACTCCTTGTTAGACACAGTCGCTGACAAAGTGACACCGGATATCAATATGCTTTGACCGATCATGAAACACTGGATTCTCAGAAAGCTTGATGCAACTTTGATTATCACACATGATCTTGGTCGCCTCCATTTTCCTTCTGAATAGGTTCACAAGCAGTTTTCTAAGCCATATGGCCTCACACGAAGCTGTGTGCACCGCCATATATCCTGCCTCAAATGAGCTTAGAGCCATGGACTTCTGTTTCCTACTGCACCAGGAAGTCATTCCTGATCCAATGTTGAAACAATACCCAAGGGAACTCTTCCGATCCACTGAACTTCCTGCCCAATCTCTATAAGTAAATCCACTCAATCTGATATCCTTACCCTTGGTGTACAAGAGCCCATAATCTACTGTTCCCTGTAAATACCTGAGAACATGTTTGGCTGCTGCCCAGTGTGCCCTCTTCGGTTCCACCATGAACTGACTGAGGGTGTTGACAGCGTAGCGAATGTCTGGCTTGGAATTGACCAGATTCATCAGGGACCCTATGAGCTGCCTATATAGGGTGGGATCAACATCCTTGTCTTCTGATGCATCAATCTTCTTCCAGTTGGTGATCATTGGAGTAGCCATGGGTCTACAATCCTCCATCCTGAATCTTTTTAGGCTTTCTGTAGCATACCTCCCTTGCCCAAGGAAGATCTCTCCCTTCTGCTGCCAAACTTCTAACCCTAGGAAGTAATGCATTAGTCCCAAATCCTTTTTATCGAATTCTGTGGCTAGATTCTTCTTGCAGTCCCAAATGAGCTTGGATGATCCTGTCAGAAAGAGATCATCCACATACAATACTAAGATTAGCGGCTCATTCTCTATAACTAGATAGTAGAGATTCAAATTCGCGTCACTCTTGACAAATCCCATCTTCTGCAAGTAGCCATCGATTCGACCATACCATGCTCTAGGTGCCTGTTTTAGCCCATACAAGGCTTTCTTCAATCTGCATACATGAGACTTCTTCTCATGTGTCTCAAAGCCCTCTAGTTGTTCAATGTATACCTATTCTTCTATTGCCCCCTTCAGAAAAGCCATTTTGACATCCATATGATGAATCTCCCACCCCATCTGAGCTGCAAGAGATATCACGGTCCTAATAGATGTATACATAGCTATTGGGATGAAGGTCTCCTCGTAGTCAATTCCTCCTTTTGAGCATACCCCTTAGCCACAAACCTGGCCTTGTATTTCTCAACGCTGCTATTTGCAGCGTATTTGATCTTGTAGATCCATCTTGAACCTACTACTGATCTGTCTTGAGGCCTTGGCACTACCTCCCGACATCGTTCACCATTATGGAGTTGTACTCTTCTACCATCACATCTAGCCAAACCTGATGTTGAGTTGCCTCCTGGCAACTGGCAAGCTCCCCATCCTGAGCTACTAATGCCTGATATCTATCTGGCTGTTTTCGCTCCCTCTTATTGTTTCTTAGCACGTCGATGAAGTCCTCTACATCTCGCAGAATCTGACGAAGTTCCCTGCTAGTTCTTCCTCTGTCAGCAGGTGCCTTTGTTAGCTCCTCATCCTGTGAATCTTCCTGATCCGAGGAAGAATTCTTTATTTCTGTTGGTTGAAGAGGTTTAACCAACGACTCTTCTTTTGACTGCTCCTCGGAAGGCATCTCATGAGATTTTTTGAAAGCCCTGTCCTCCATGAACTTTAGATCTTGTCGAACCACTACCTTCCTGCTCCCTAGAAGATAGATTCTGTATGCCTTAGCGTTCTCGCTATATCCCACTAGATATCCCTTTTCCATAGTTTGATTCAGCTTTTTCCTCCTTTCCTCAGGTATGCAGCAATATGCTAAACTCCCAATTATCCTGAAATCACTGACTTCAGGTGTCTTCCCTGTGAAAACTTTCTCTGGAGTAATTTTCCCCAACGCCTGATGAGGAGTCCTGTTCTGAACATAGATTGCTGTGTTGCATGCTTCTGCCCATAGGAATTTTGGCATATCCTGATCATACATCATGGCCCTAGCTGCTTCTACAATAGTCCTGTTCTTCCTTTCCTGCTACTCCATTCTGCTCCAGATTGAACGGAGTTGTCCACTCTTTTCTGATGCCCTCCTTAGCACAAAAATCAATGAAGTCATTATCGACATACTCTCCTCCATTATCTGAGTGCAAAACTTTTATTTTCTTCCCAGTCAGATTCTCCACCAAAGCCTTGAACTCTTTGAATCGACAGAAAACCTCGTCCTTGGTTTTCAGAAAATAAATCTAAGTTTTTCTTGAGTGGTCATCAATGAAGGTAAGGAAATACTCGGCACCACTAAGAGCTTTGGTGGACATAGGCCTGCAGATATCTGAGTGTATCAATCCTAGTACACTCTTGGCCCTGTGTTTATTCCTGGGAAATGCTGCCTTGGCATACTTTCCTAGAGCACATCCTCTGCATACATCATCTCGTTCCGTACTAAGATCCGAAACTCCTATTACAGTGCTCCTGAGAATTCTCAGAGCCCCATGGTGCAAATGTCCCATTCTTCTGTGCCATAGCTCGTTCAAGTCCTTGTCTCCATGACTGCCTATTAGTGTCATTGGTGATTCTAGTTGTAATCTGTACAACCTGTTACTTTTGATCTCGATCTGCACTTTTTTTTCTAGCTTAGGTGTTTGACGTATACCTTCTCTTTGATGAAGTAGACGTCATAACCCTTTCCTCGAAGATGCGACACAGAAAGTAAGTTCATCCCCAATCCTGGTACGTGTAGCACATTTGTAGTGTGGAACCGTTCTCCTGATTTCGTTTGAAAAACTATGGTACCCTTCCCTACTGGAGTACACTTTGCTTTGTACCCCATGGTGATCTGAAGTTCATTTTCTCTTCTCGATACTCTGAGAAACATTCCCTGATTCTCGTCATATGCCAAGAGGCTCCACTATCTATATACCATACTTCTGATGATGTAGAACTAGTCATACAAGCCACTTCTTCTTCCATCCTGGAAGCCAACATGGAGAAATCGAAATCTCTTGTGCAATTTTCTGAAAATCTATGCGAGTCCCCTGATGTGGATGCCTTTGCATCATGGTCTCGACCCATAACTGATTTTCCCTTCCTGTCTTTGATTACTTGCTCTGATACCATGTGAAAATTCTACCACTGCAACATCTGATTTACTTTGCCTACTTATTTTAAATAAGTTATTTATGAAATTCCTTCAATAAACATTAAAATAAATTCTGCTGCAGATATCACACCATAATACAAAATCAAACACATGCACAAGAATCAACACACCGACACAAATATTTTGGACAACAGTCCCCGGAAAAACCCAATGTGGGAAAACTGGTGCAGTAAGGGAGGATTTTATTATTCAACAATTCTTCAGTACAACCGGGTGCCAAATTGGCTTACCCAACAGAGAGAAAAATTCTCCAGCACTTCTCCCAGTCCTAGCGTCAGCCTGGCTGACCTCTGCGTGGCTCCCAGACACTCTGCATCAACCCTTGCTTGTCTACGTCAACCCTAGGCCTCTCTGTGTCACCCACGCAAGCCCTCTAGTGACTGCACAGTCTCCTGCTGCCTCAGCGTCTGCCTCTCTTGCCTCTGCGCTGGTCTTTTGTTGCTGATCTTGACTTTTTGCTCCGTACTTGCTACCTCCTGCTGCTCTCTAGACCACTAGTTCGAATTTCTCAGCTAACCCCGCTCCAGAAATCGAACTGACTGGTCTCCCTCAGTGTATCCTCCAACTGACCCTCCTCTTCTTATACTTTTCTCGTTGGTCCATCAACGACTGAGATTAAGTCCCCAATCAACGGCTAAGATTAGATCTGGCTTGATCCATGACTTTTGGACCATTCTAACTCAGTTTTATATTAATTCGCATTAATATTTTATTTTCCCCTAGTTTAGACTTAGGAACTCCATTAAAAATAATAATTATTTTAATATCTTCCAAACTGGTTAGATTCTGCCTAATCCATTTATGGATCTTGGAGATCTCATGTGCTTTAGCCTGTCCACCAATTTTCATGGCTAGAGCGCATTCAATGCTACCCCAAATCAACAACAGATGCATTCCTTCCCTATGTAACAGTGACTTATCACCATGCTGTCACCTACAATAATCCAAATTTATATGCTGTCCTTTCAGGCCTTCAGATACATACAGAGACATATCAATGAAGTGTCACCAAAATGTGACCACTGTAACAACACCAAAATTCTTGTCACTGTAATCCGAGTTCCCATAATGAAATACTTGTCCTCTGAATTTGACACTACAAGCCATCCGAACTCGTTGACTGTGAGACAACATATTGTACCCTTATCACACTTCATAACCAAACTTCCGACTGCAGTTTATCCAACTTTATCACTGTATGAGTTCGTAGATGAATCCTAGCTTCTGTTGAGTGATTTTAGTCTTAGACAAAACTTCGCAATCCCTTATCTTTCCTGTGATTACATCCAAAGATTATGCTGCTACTGCCTATTCAAAGTTACAGTGACATCCAAACTAAGCTCTTCCACTATCCATTTGAAATTAGAGACATATGCAAAATTTTGTGTTGAGGGTACATTGAGACAACGTGTTTCTCTTTTTCCTAACCTTCATTAAGACAACTTTCATAGAGTTCCCTCCTTGACAGCAAAGAGCCTTCTCTTTATTATTTGTGGCTAGGGTTAGTTGTCTGAACTGCAGCTAGGGCTCTTTGGAGCATCCTTTGGCAGCGTATAGAGGCTTCCTTAAGGCTTCTCCTTGCTGCGTAGAACGACATTCTTTAGGACAACGTAGGAGCCTTTCTTAGACTACTCCATGACCGTGTTAAGGGCTGTCCTTCATGACAACATTCAGATCTCTCCATGACAACATTAGGATCTAGCCTTTATGACGCATATGGGACTTAGGGCATCATTAGGTCAGCGTATTAGACTCTTTCATGGCTGCTTGTAAGACTCCTCCAAGACTGCGTTAAGGCTTCTTTATTGACTGCTTTAGGGCTTCTTCATTAGGGCAGCGTAGAGCCTAGGGAACTCTCTCTAGATCTCTCCTTCATCAAAACCCAAAAGAGAATGAAGAGAGAGATCACAAGAATGTGAGTGTGTCAAAATGTCTTGAAGGCCACCTCTATTTATAATAAAACATGGAGGACAAGTGGGGGTAATTTGGTTGTTGGTCGACCTTGACGAATTGTCACATAACACAAATAAATTCATATCTCCATGAATATATGTCGGAATCATATGATCTTTAGAGCAATCATACACCTCTCGACAAGAGGAAGCCAAGAAAAATATCAGCTGCCATAAATAAGAAAACCGCATGGAGTTTGGCTTTAGTTGGCAATTTTAACATACTTGGAATGGAAGGTCATGGCTTGACTTATCCTACCTAATATAGTACATGTGGCTGCATTTCTTGTGCTAATTCTCGCCTTTGGCTAGTCTGACTTACATGTAGCTAAACTGAAAACCTTATGTAACAACTATAAAATATATAAATTATCATTAAAATAATGATAAAAATAATAATGGACATGACCATTCAGCGGTCACCATCGTGATTAGTCAATACATATACCGTCACATGGCATTGTATCAATCAATTAATCTCTATCTCTATCTTATTCTTTCATTATAAATATATTACTTGTACTATGGATTGTAACTTCTTATGATGGATACTCAGTTAATCAACTATTGTTCATTACATTTGTTAAGTTTAGGTATGCTCTATGCTTAGAGCAATTTAATTCAAGTTTCATAGTTAGCTCAATATCTTTTCCAGATTAGCAATCACATCAACATTAAAGTAAACTGCAGATAGAACATAAATATAAATTGCAGAAGACAAGCCAAGACAAGAGGACACAAGATGTGGCACTAGCCAGGGACAAATCCCAATGTGGGGAAACTCTTGATCAATTCTTCTTATATGTTCTTCAATAGTTCAGCACACAGAGAGAGAGAGATGGTACATTTACAACAGAAGTCAACACTTTGACTTATCTAGATAAGAGCATAGATCATCTCTAACAAGATGATACATGAGATCATTTGAAAACATGTTGCTTCAACTGATTCTCCAAGGTGACTCCTTCACCTATCATTGTGCTGCATCTCGTCATCATGCTGCACCATGCTGCACATGCTTGCTGTCCCATTGTGCCACTGTTGCACAATGTCATGGATGTCCCGTTGTGCCATTGCTGCACTATATCATGGCTATCCCTTTGTGCCACTTCTGCACTATGTCATGGCTGTCCCGTTGTGCCACTGCTGCACAATGTCATGGCTGTTTCGTTGTGCTTTGCCATACCATAACAACAGCATGAATTTGCTGCACTAAATACTAGTTGTCCCATGTTGTACCATTGTACCATTGCTGTTCCATTGTGCATTATATGCCATTGACAATTGCTGCCCCATTGCTGTACCATTTGCTGCACCATACTGCACCAAGTTGCCTTTGTTGTCCCATTGCTGTATCATTGCAGCACCATGTAGCATCGTTGTCCCACTGCTGCACCATACATCTTGCTGTCCATGCTGCTGCACCATTGCTGCACCATACATCTTGCTGTCCATACATCTAACTGTCCATACTGCTGCACCATTGTTGCACCATACATCTTGCTGTCCATACATCTAGCTGTCCATACTGCTGCACCATTGCTGCACCATACATCTTGCTGTCATATGCTATGCTGTCTATAATGTTACAACATTCGTCATAAGACTTGGATCTATCATTCATGACTGTGATTCAATCCAAACAGCAGATAGAGCATCCTTATTTAGAACAATGTTAAGATGCCATCTCCATTAGACAACATAGCAACTAGGTTTAGGGCATCTATTCTCCTTAGACTTGCGGCTAGTGTTTCTGCCTTCATTTCCATGGCTGCGTATTACTGCTTTTTCATAGGGTAGCGTTAGGGCTTCTCCATAGGGCAACGTTAGGGCTTCCTTCACCATGCTAGATCTCCCTTTCCTCCTGCGTCTAGCGCTTCTTCATTAGGGCAGTGTTAGGGCTTCTCCATAGGTAGCGTTAGGGCTTCCTTCACCATGCTAGATTTCCCTTTCCTTTTGTGTCCATGGCTTCTTCATTAGGGCAGTGTTAGGGCTTCTCCATAGGGCAGTGTTAGGGCTTCCTTCACCATGCTAGATCTCCCTTTCCTCCTGCGTCTAGGGCTTCTTCATTAAGGCAGTGTAGAGCTTAGGGCACTCCCTCTAGATTAGGGCAACATTATCCCTTAGGATCTCTCCTCCTACTAAAACCCAAAGACAAGTAGTGAAGAAGAGTTCCCAAGTGTGTGTTGAAATGACTTGAAGGCCATCTATATTTATACTAAAACGTTGAGCACAAGTGGGGTTTATTTGGTCGTTGGCCGACCTTGACGAATTGTCCCATAACACTAATAAATTCATATCTCCATGAATACTTATCGGAATCGAATGATCTTTATATCAATCCTACAACTCTCAATGAGAGGGATCCAAGAAAAATATCAGCTGCCATTAATAAGATGACCCACATGGAGTTGGGCCCTAGTTGACAATTTTAACACTTCCTCTCAACTAGGGAGAATTCCATCCGTTGATCCATATGTCTGATTGTACTATCTCTGCCATTAGTGCCCTGCATTACTCTGCTCTGTTCTGCTAAGCTCTACTCTGCTCTACTTTGCATTGCGGAGCTCTGCTCTGCTGAACCATGAAGAAGAAGAATTGATCGAGAATGCCTCATACCATTCTCTACTGACCCAAGTCAGTTTCCTCTGAAGAGAGTGTGTCATATCACTCTTACTGACCCGAAGTCAGTTTTATTAATCCCAGATCAATATCACAAGAGAGTGTCTCAAACCACTCATATTGATCCTAGATCAGTTGAAGGTCATCCTAGCATAGGAAGTATGGTAGATACAATGATGCATCCATCGACAATACTACTATGGTCCCTAACCCCATTTCCTTGCTCATTGATCAGATGAGAGGTACGATCAGATGAGAGGTAATTCCCATGAGTCCCAGACTGCATGGGTAGGATGCCTCGACAAGAGAACTAATCATCCTATCCCACAGGAGAACTAATCACCCTGTCCCAAAGTTGCCTCAGGGTATCACAGGGGAAGGCTGAGCCATTCATCCTGTACACAATGCACCATTAGGGGAGGGTGAGTCGCCCTATGGTCATGTGTTGCTCCAATAAGTACTCCAAGCCCCCTAGAGCTCCCAGAGCCCAATGCATGCAACATGCAGGACCCTGATAAGAAGGTCTCTCAACGACTCGAAGTCGTTCGGGAAAGTCACAGGTTTGACCTTTTCCTAGGGCTTTGACAAAATGTCTGCGACCTGTACATTAGTCTCAATGTGAAGGAGCCTCCTCGCTCATCGACTTACCATATCCTAGATAAGGTAGTATCTGATGTCTATCTACTGGAGCAATCATCGAATACGGGATTCCTCAACAATCGAATCCCCTCCTGGTTGTCTCAGAGGATCACAGTGGTATTCATCATATGTACAAACAGCTCACTGAAGAGCTTCCACAACCAGACAGCTTTACACGAGATCATACTCGTAGCTATGTATTCGGTCTCGGCGGTGCCTATAGCAACCGACTTCTGCTTCCTTCTCATCCATGATATTGAAGCAGAATCCAAAGAGAACACTGAGAAGTGCTCTAGTGATCCTCCACACTGCCTGCCCAATCAACATTCGAATAATCATGCAGCTTCATATTTTCGGCAGTGTATCTCAATCCATGAGAGAATGTGCCCCGAAGATAACTCAGAAGATTCTTGGCACCAATCCAGTGAGACTCAACCAAATATGAGCTCACCATGCTAGCTGCAAAACATATATCCGGATGAAAGTTTACCAAGAACATCAATGCAAATGAGTTTTTGAACCTCAAGAGGCATTTCCCAAATCTGGTCCGGCATCATCACCATATAACTTCTGAATGTTAAGATCCTCGAGGTAGTCACGGGCTTGCAGTTTACCATTCCACATCCAGAATCCAACTCCCTATTACTTTTGCAAATGAGAGGGTCTGCACCTGTCAGAAATTGGTCGTCCTCAGAAGGTGCCAGTATGAGAGGTCTATCATCGACAACCTTTGAGCAATGGTTTGGATTGGTTTCACTCCTAGTGAATTCCAGCTTCATCAGACAACTTATCAATCCTCTTAAACTAGACTCATGGCTGACTCGGCCAACTCAGCCGTTTCCACATCTACTTGGCCGAGTCATTAAATCCAGCCAGTCACCCAAGAAAACAGGGATTTTTCTAATTTTTTTTTAACTTTTTAACATTTAGCTGATTGTTGGGGATTTCAAGGTGTTTTCTAAATTGGTTAAGTGCTATTTGGGGTCCATTCCCCTCTCCTAGTATTGATATGCTATTCAAATTTCATGGTAATGTTAAATTCTTAAAGTAAAAGTGGCATTCTCCTTAATCTTCATTTTCATCCTTTTACTTAAATTTTTAACATTACCATGAAATGACTCAGTATGTTTGAGAGTGGTTCCGTCCTCATTGGATTTCATATGGAGAAAGTAGAATTTTAGATTTCATTCAAAATCCAGCAGACTTATCAGTTTTCAGGATTTCAGGATTGGAGGATTGCAATGTTTCCATTGAATTTTGTCATGTATTAGGGTATGGAACTCGTATTTAGTCAAGAGCACCAATCCCTCTATGTACCTTGATGTTAGTGACATTGGTTGTTGAACCCCTCCGGGATTCACTCCCAAACCAGGAGCTTCTGAAAATGTCGCTCCCACTCCCATTTTCGCTCTCGCTCCCCACTTTCGCTCCCACTCCCAAGTAACACTGAGCCAGATGATGTTGGCAACTCTAGCAGTTGCCAGTAGTACTGGTCACAGACTTTTGTTGTAGAGGCCATTTATAGCCTCCTTGGTTTGTGTTTTTGTTTTGATCTCTATATCAACATCGTGTATGTATTGGACAGTGCACTGGGAGCCATTTTGATATAATGGATATATTCATGAGCCTACTTTGATCATATGTTGTCTTCTATCTATATTCTAATGCTGTGTGTTTGGAAACATGAATGAAAATCTTTAAAATTATGTGTTTTTATAAAAAATAAATATTTAATGTATTTTTTACAACGACCGAGTCATTGAAATCAAGCCGGCCGAGTCGATACCAAGTCGGAGTTGGAGTCGGAGTTGACCCTCGGCCGAGTCAGAGTTTTAAAACATTGCTGCATACATGAGATTCTCGATGAATCTCAAACCCCTCGGGTTGTTCCAAGCCCGTGGACCTGCTACATGAGGGGAATGGTCCCGTTGTATGATTTTCCTTCAGTCAATCTCAGATATGTACCTTCATGCTCTATTTGAATTCAGGCATCCCAGTCACCATCTGACTCACATCGGGTAGGGCCCCACAATAAGTAGACCTCCGGTGCTATAGATGAGATGTGTTAACTGACATGGTCTCCAATGGACCATCCTGCAACTTGATACAAATTGCCAACCCTGAACCCATGAGAAAAAGCATCTCTGAAAATTTTATTTTCATACACGTACCTTTCCATCGATGAATGCCACCCTGTAACCTTTGACTTCCATTGCCGAAATGGACACCAGGTTCTTCTTGCGTTCTGTAAATGAATCAAGTTACCCTCGTTCAATTGAGGGGTAACATTTCCTACACCCTTTTTGGGATAGGTGGCATCGCCTCTAAGTATAATCCCGTGATTGTTTCCATCCATACCAAATTAGAGAGAGAGCACCCTTCTATCTGATGGAGTGCCTTGAAGCACTACAATCAATAAGCCAGATTCCCAAAGAATTTGAAGGAGAGGGCGAATACAAGATAACACTTCTTTATCTTATCCGAAACAACATTTGATTCTTCATACCCGGGGTTCCTTGCTTTCTTGAAGAGTCGGTCATTTTCTTGATGACCTGCACTGTCATTCCTCTGTTCATTGAAGATGTCCCTGGAATGATTGTTTATCATCATCAAGTGATGTGTCCCTGCCGTTCGGACACTCCTTTGCATAATGGCCGTAGTTATTTCAACCAAGGCATTTGCCTTTCCTTTCACCCTTAGATCTGGACTTCCCATAAAAGTGATCTTCAGGTAGGCCATTAGAAACTTCCGCTGCGCCATTCTGATAATATTCTCTGCTTCTACCTCACCCTTGGTGAATTAGAAGAGAGATGAGGAATCCATTGATCCTTTTGTCTTTTCCCAACTATCTTCAGTGATTGCTCTTTCACTCTTGCTTGGGCTTTGTCTTCACCTCAACTCTGATACCATGTTAAGTTTAGGTATGTTCTATGCTTAGAACAATTTAATTCAATTTTCACAGTTAGCTTAATAACTTTTCCAGATTAACAATCACATTAACTTTAAAATAAACTGCAAATAGAACATAAACATAAATCGCAGAAGACCAGCCAAGACAAGAGGACACAAGATGTGGCGCTAGCCAGGGACAAACCCCAATGTGGAGAAACCTTTGATCAATTCTTCTTATATGTTCTTCATTAGTTCAACAGAGAGAGAGATAGTACATTTACAACAGAAGTCAACACTTTGACTTATCTAGATAAGAGCGTAGATCATCTCTAACAAGATGATACATGAGATCAGTTGAAGACATGCTGCTTCAATTGATTCTCCAAGATGACTCCTTCACCTATCATTGTGCTGCATCTCGTCATCATGCTGCACCATGCTGCACATGCTTGCTGTCCCATTGTGCCACTGTTGCACAATGTCATGGCTGTCCCATTGTGCCACTGTTGCACTATGTCATGGCTGTCCCATTGTGCTTTGCCATACCATAACAACACCATGAATTTGATGCACTAAATACTAGTTGTCCCATGTTGTACCATTGCTGTCCCATTGTGCACTATTTGCCATTGACCATTGCTGTACCATACTGCACCAAGTTGCCTTTGCTGTCCCATCGCTGTATTACTGCATCACCATGTAGCATTGTTGTCCCACTGTTGCACCATACATCTTGCTGTCCATGCTGCTGCACCATACATCTTGTTGCCCATACATCTAGCTGTCCATACTGCTGCACCATTGCTGCACCATACATCTTGCTGTCCTTACATCTAGCTGTCCATATTGCTGCACCACTGCTGCACCATACATCTTGCTATCATATACTATGTTGTCTATAATGTTACAACATTCATCATAAGACTTGGATCTATCATTCATGACTGTGATTCAATCCAAACAGCAGATAGAGCATCCTTATTTAGAACAACGTTAAGATGCCATCTCCATTAGGCAGCATAGCAACTAGGTTTAGGGCATCTCTTCTCCTTAGACCTGTAGCTAGGGTTTCTGCCTTCATTTCCATGGCTGCGTATTACTGCTTCTTCATAGGGTAGCATTAAGGCTTCCTTCACCATGCTAGATCTCCCTTTCCTCCTGCGTCTAGGGCTTCTTCATTAGGGCAGCATTAGGGCTTATCCATAGGGCAGCATTAGGGCTTCCTTCACCATGCTAGATCTCCCTTTCCTCCTGCATCTAGGGCTTCTTCATTATGGCAGCATTAGGGCTTCTCCATAGGGCAGCGTTAGGGCTTCCTTCACCATGCTAGATCTCCCTTTCCTCCTATGTCTAGGGCTTCTTCATTAGTGCAGCGTAGAGCCTAGGGCACTCCCTCTAGATTAGGGCAGCGTTATCCCTTAGGATCTCTCTTCCTACTAAAACCCAAAGACAAGTAGAGAGGAAGAGATCCCAATTGTGTGTTAAAATGACTTGAAGGCCACTTCTATTTATACTAAAACGTTGAGCACAAGTGGGGTTTATTTGGTTGTTTGCCGACCTTGACGAATTGTCCCATAACACTAATAAATTCATATCTCCATGAATACTTATCAGAATCGGATGATCTTTAGATCAATCCTACATCTCTCGATGAGAGGAATCCAAGAAAAATATCAGCTGCCTTTAATAAGATGACCCACATGGAGTTTGGCCTGCCAATTTTAACAACATTAATATCAGAGCCAAGTCTTATCCTGACCCTTGGCCACACTTTTTACAAGACCTTTGGTCGAATTTCGTTTTCCTTGCAACATAACTGCTGGCCTTTGGCCCCACAGTTTTTCAGAGTTTCTTGGGACCCGGTCTTTTGACTCTAATCAGCCTTCAGCCGTTTTGAAAATCAAATTCTGTAGAAGAAGAAAAACACAAAACTTCTGCAAAATTGAACAACACAACCAACAATCAGAAAGCAGAATTACGACAAAGAACTTTTTGGAAAAAAAACCATAAATACTGCCTTTGAAAAAAAAGAAGATTAACATGGAAGTGGTAAATCAGAGGATTCAAGAAGGTTATTTTGCTGCCAACAATGTGGATGTTATCTACTAGAAAAGGATTATAAACGCTTAGAAAGTGTGGGATTACTCTGGCTGCTATTCTGAAAATACCAGGCATCAACTCACTCGGCATCGGTTTGGCATCAAAAGCTTTATTAACTCTAGATTCTGCATTGGGTCAGTTTTGCTGAATCATCAACAAACATTAAAACAATAGGACACAGCAGTCACAACCACCAAAACAGCTTTGCCAACTATCAAATCAGTGGGCATATATTAATCAGTTGAAAAGGTTCTTTTTCAGGAGGCTATTGTGGAAGAATCATCTCTGCCATAAACAGGAAGTCATATTGTGGTTGGAAGCTGCCATTTCAGGAAGCCACCTAAACGGTTCACACAAATTATTAAAGGAGTTCACACAGATAGTTTCTTGTCATTGTGCCTTGGTGAGTAACAGAGCTTTTCATGTGAGGACACACGGGATGACTGTTACCCACCAAAAGTGGGTAAGCCATAGGAGAATTTTTCTCTCCTCATTTGACAGCCAGCTAGCCAACAGCCCTATGATGGTCTTCAGATAGCTTTATGTCAGAGCTCCACCTATTGCTCTGGTCAATGCTCTCTCCCATCTAGCATTCTTCTTGAAGGAAGGTGGGTCATCTATCAATAGGCACTTCAACCATTTTAACAATCATGTGCTTTCATTTAATGTTAAGGGCATATTAATATGAATCGCAGGGTGCACTGGATGATTGATCACCCCTGATTGTGTCCTTGTTCCTACACTTCACCTGAGAGGTTAGCCTTTGACCCTAGTTTAGTGGGAGCCTTATGGTTTAGGAGTGGCACTGTGTGTCCATGGTAATCCATGCTTACCACCTTCCATCCTTTCTTATTATTCATCTCTGTTCTTCACGTTGATTGTCGTAGGTCATTATGATTAGCACCATATATCCACATCTTCGAGTTAGGGTCCGGAAACATGGCGCCAGAGGTTGATGCAACTGAAAGAACGATAAAAGCATATAAAGCCACAATAGAAAGAAAACATAAAATGCAGAAGATAGCTGGGACTTATTTAGCATGTGGGCAATAGCCTAGCATGAGCTATACCCTCCTCATTAGCCATCACCTAGTCCCTGATGCATTTAATGCTTCATCTGAATAAACTCTTGATTGTCCCAACTCTGATGACTGAGAAACTGCTACATCTTTAAGGGGTATTGGAAGAGCACAAAACAACCTTGGTCTCCTAAGCTATGCATGAAAGAAAGAGAAATCATTAAAGTAAAAGGTACACTAGAGGGGTGGAAAAAGCAAGTCAAGGAAAGGGGTAACTCATGCCTCCATGATTGCTCCCTCCTAAGTCCTTACATCATTATACTTAGGATGTTGGACCTCCATTAGTTGGTTTCATGGTTGTGGCATCTTCATTGAAGTCTTTCCAACTCCATGGCTACATTATCACATGCACCTATGGATTGATGGGTCTACCTAGGACATATCACTCCCCTTGGGGGTTGGTAACACCTAATAGGTTGTTGACTTAGTCATCCCTAACATAAGTGAAGTAACATGTTTACAAATGTTGAGCTAGTAAGGCATTTGAAGGTAAGCCTTGTGTGAAGTATCTTTGTGCCCCTAGCATTAGATATGGTTCACTATGATGCTTTAATGGTTTCTATCCCTAATGAAGTTGATCTCACTTGAACTTGAGAGGTTTTTTTTAGGTGGTATCACACATACAACAAAGATCCCTTGTGGGATGGCTTGACTCCTCTCCAAGACATGCTAGAGGATGTTTTGCCTCATTCTGAGAGTAGATGTGACCTTGTTATCCCAACACTGCCCCACTAGAGATGAGCGTCGGGCCTTGAGCAACTTCCATATGGTTTCATACCTTTTGATGTACCTCCAGATGCTGAAACAGTAAAGGAGAGGGTGAAGGCATTGGATTATTTGATGATGTGCTCAGATGGACCCAGGACCCCCCTAGGTTGGCCTTGACCCTATTTGACGAACATTGCCTTGTTCTAGAGCCTTAAATGAGGATGGAGATCATTGAGATGATTTGGGAGGGCTACAATACTATGCCTTGATGCCATCGCTTGGCCAGATGATATCTCCTCATCCCTTTGTGCCCTAGAAGGGTGACATAAGCGCTTCTAAGAATGATGTTATGGTGGAGGAGGTGCCATTTGGAGATATAGCCATGTACTTTGATGATTTCTTGGCTTGAGGAGCGCTCATGGAATATTTTATCAATTGCTTGATGGAGAGTGTCCATTTTTGGAGGATGGCATTATAGTGGAGAGCTTATAAGCCCACACGAGTGGGATATTTTGGCATTTTTATTATGTTTTAGAGCTATCTCAAGGTCGACTTGTGATCTTTGACCTAGTTGAACACTTCAAGCGAACTTTTTAAGGCTTTTGTTGTAAATTTATAGAAAAGTGATTTGGTTACCCTCATATAAATAGAGGGGAGTCATTTTTCATTTGTCATCATCACCCACTCACTTTTTCTTCTCTAAAGAAGTGTGCACTAGCTCTTGTCTTTCTTATTGGATACAATGTGATCATTCGTGAAGTGAATTGTCTTGGGAGGGGGATTTTTGCGTGGAGAGACCTTTGGGATTCACTGAAGTGATTATTGTTGGAATTGTGTAAGTTTAATGTCATTTTCTTATATTTTGCATGCTATTTTTTCTGAAATTAGGGTTTCTATGCGTGCCATATTAAAAAGTACAATATTTTTCCTTGAAATATTGATTCTTTATGGTATGTAAAATTTGGCTTGCAAGTATCTAACAAAGGAACCTGGTTCATGCATCTTTTGACCTTAAAATCTCCCACATAGAGAAGTTACTAGGGAATCTAAGAGAAGAAATTCAATCTTCCACCCTCTTCATCCAAGGCCCTCTTTCATTGACCTTTCCCTTATTGATTCCATTGCCCAACTATATAAAGGCACTAGTCTACTAGGTGTTGATCATTACAAATTTCTGTTTCTTCTTTGTTTTGATGGTAACTAGGGTTAGGGTTAGCTTAAAATCTGTTTTTAACTTTTTATAGCAATTTAGTGCCCATATGATATTGCCCCATTGGAAGGGATTGTATTCAACAAATAATAAAAATTAAAATATAACATTAATTACTTAATTTAACCTTAAAATTAGGGCTGACCTGGTATTTATTTCTCTCATGCATATTTATCCATTTAAAACTATTGTTTTTTACTTAACCCTAGCTTGCCTCCTTCATAGACTTATTGGTCCTATGTTGATCTTATCCCTTATAGTCTATTTTATAGAGCTGCTATATGCCATCGTGTGCCCTAAATCTGCATATCCTACAAATCCTAACTTATAACATCTCTCTTTTTATAAAGGTTTTAGGGAACTGTACTTGAAGTTTAGGCAACTCTTATCTCAGCCTTTAAGGCTTAGTTTAGGCAACTCTTATCTCAGCCCTTAAGGCTTTGCTGACACCTTCCCTCCTATCATTAGGTCTTGCATCACCATTGAGGCCTTCTTAATTGGATACCTTTCTGGTGAAGGGAGGCCTCCCTTGTGGGCATTAGAGGAAATTTCAGCCTAAAAGTGGTCTCCTAAGGAAAAATCAAGAAATTAATAAAAAATGTCATGTAGACAAATTCTTAATATTATTTTACTTTTATCTATGTTCCACAATATTTATTAACACAAGATTTAATAATTTTTTTTAATATATCGTTTCTAATTTTTTACTTTTATCGAAATCCTTCAATATATGACACTTTTATTAAAATAATTGTCTATATATATTTTATATTTAAATGTTAACTGTCTATATTTATATTTTATATTCAATTGCCATATATATTATTTTTATACTTAACTATTTTTTTGGTGTTCTTTTAACGGCATTGTCTACTAAGCCACAGTTCCGCCCGAAATATATTTTTTGGCCGGAATTCAATAATTTATCCTTTCTAGAATACATTTTTTTTAAATATTTAACTATTTTATATTTCACTGTATTTAACTATTTGACTATTTATATTTAATTATATATTCTATATTTTGGCCCTAATTTGGTGATTTGTCCTTTTTGGAATACTTTTTTTAAATCTATTTCATATTTAACTATTTAACTATAACTATTTTATTTTTAACTATTGGAGTATTTTATATTTAACTAGTTTTTAACTATTTTATATTTAACTACACTTATATATTTTATTTTTAACTATTTTATAATTAAGTATAACTGTCTATGTTTATATTTTATATTTAACTCTCTATAGATATTTATATTTAACTATTTTTTTGGTGTTTTTGTGGGCATGGTTATTAAAGTCAAATGCCCCCCATTTTTAATTTATATTTTTTCACTAATATCAAGATTTACATTGCATTAATAACTTTTGCGATATTCTAATTCATATGGATAAGGTAGGTAAATAACATTAATAAAATATTTCACCGATACCCAAATTAATAATAAAATATTTCATGGATACCCAAATTAAACAATTTAAAATTCTTTATGACATGTACCGCTTTTTAAATTTAAAGGATTTTCACTGGTTTACATATTATGACATGGAAATTACCTGAAAATTTCATGCGCACTTTTAGGTTGAAATTTCCTCTAATGGATAATATCCACCATAGTTGTTAGAGAAACCATTGAGGTGACAACGGTTGCTCATCTCTTGTTGCCTTAAGGTCTAGGTTTTCTAGTGAGGCTTTGCACTAGGCCTACTAAATTTTGCAGTAATAATGGCCACAGCTGCCACGTGAGGGTTTGAGCGATCACAGGTTGTGATTGTTGATATGAGACTTGTTACCACTCAAACCAGAAGGGGACCTAAAGGGGTTCCTAAAAGGGCAACTGCTAGGTCAAGAGCAACTATGAAGGCTTAGCCCACTGTCACCACAACTAAGTCTCCTTGCTCTTTACGGACTTTCACTAATGGGAGGAGTCCCGGTAGTGTAGGGATTCACTTGTAGAGTATATGTCAATGGATAGGTGAGAAGTGACATTGGAAACCCTTTCCCAAGGGTGGAGTGAAGAATGGAGCTTGCTTGTCCTTTAAGTAAGGGACTTGGTCCACTAGGGATAAGGGGTGAGGATTAGAGGAATGAGGTAGAAAGGATAGTTTTATGAACAAGTTTCTCAATCCCTATAATCCTTGGGAAAATTGGATTCTCGAATGGTCCTTAACAAGTAGTCTCTATTGAGAAGCGGGACCACACGGGGCCAATTGGACCTAGCCCAGGTTCGGGGATGTAATGTAGCAACCAATGATGTTCCTACCATGGACAAGGTGAGGTGAAAGGACCAAACAAGAATACTTTCTTCAAAATGTTGAATTGATCCTATTGAGGTCTAACCCTGGGGATGCCTAGGCACAATCCAATCCTAAAGCTAGGGCTTGAGATTCTCTGAGATTCCACTGTTAGAATTGCCTCAAATTTGGAGGAGAGGGAGGGGACCCACTAGCGCAATAGACTCTATGAGATTGAATTTTTTCCTTGGGTCAATTCCCTGGAAATTGATGCCCTAGGTGACCTAATGGGGCTAGACTTGGGGAAAAAGGCAAAATGGTTAAAAGAGGGTTGAAATGATCACCCTTTTTGAGGGATCAATGCCTAGTTCACTTGGGGATATGGAGTCAAGGATAATGATGAGTAAAAACTTGGTTTCTTGATCAAGGAGGCACATAAAGACAACTTCGTCCAATGTTGAGAGAAAGAAAATAAAAGTGACCTTCAAACATTTATACTTCAAAGAAAATGATGCAAGCTTCTAGAGATAAATAATTCTCTAGGACATTTCATTCATATAACATTGGCCCATACATTTAATTAGCTAAAAACATGCTCAATTCCACATTTTGATAATGCAACAATTGGCCCTAATTTTAGCAGTATGCAACAACAAGAATAATAGCATCAAAATTTACTTACAACTTTATAAAGTATATCCAACCAACATTTCGTTTGCTCAATAAAGCTCCAAGATGAGAAATAGCCCAAATCCATACATCAAAATTCATCCATCTCCAAAAATATCCACCAAGGAAAAGGTGCGAAATTTCTCTATGATTAGAGGGATCCCAAGTCAAGTGATGATACAAATGAATGTATCTAACATCAATATATATCCTCCTAAGGAATTCGAATTAGTCTATGGGCCTACATTAGCCCCTAATAATAAAATAATGTGCAAATAAAACCCCTATTGGTGACAAGCCCACCAAACTAGCTCATAAGTTTAAAAACAAGCCTCACAAGGGGCCAAATAATGATATGTGCATGTCGTAGGGCCCTCTAAAGGCTCAATAATATCCTAATATGCCATATTGAGGAATAAATTCCTCGGAATATGATGGATAAGGGGGTGGCCTCTTGTTCTCCAAGTAGTAGACCTATGGTGCTCCCATTTGGTATGAAGGCACATAGATGACCACATGGGTCTCCATATTTATCGGAGATCCTCTACAAGGGTCCAAGTGGTGGAGTGAATGCTGCCATGACATCGTACAAGTCCTGAGACACCTGTCAAGGGTGTGGGGCTCCTGTGGGGGCTTGTTGGGCATATTGTACCAAGCATATCATCATCATCCCAAAAGTGGATCGCTAGTAATCTCTGAGAATCCATGAAGATCTGTGGAGTGTTGTCTGTTGCAACGTGTGAAAATTCCACAACAGGAACCCCTACTGCAACAACTGATGATATTACTCCTATTTGTTAATTTTTTTTAAACAAATTACTTGTAGTTTTATACGACAAATATCGTAATACATACACTGCATCCTTCACTTAATGAAATTATAAGCGGAAAAAAGATACTGAGCAAGAAAGAAAATACAACACAATAGACACCGTTATTTTTGGACAAATGTCCCCAAAAAAACCCAATGCGGGAAAACCGATGCAACAGTTATGAGGGTTTACTATTATTAATTAATAGAAAATTCTGAATACATCTCTGAATATGTCTCACATTATTCAGTTACAGAGAGAGAAATACTGGCAGAAAGAATTGTGAGATTACCTCACACTATCATTGGAAATACTGGCTGATCCAACCCCAGAATGATTGCCCCCGACTTTTCTGGCTGCCTCTGTGTTAGCCCAACGTCAAGCTCTCTAGGGACAACGTCAATCCTCTCGCTGGTCGATTTGCTGCCCAGGAGATTTGATTTCTGCCTCCCAGTCTCACACCCCGACCCCTGGCTTCTGAAACTTGAATTCCCTCTGCAAATTTCAAACTCCCTCTTGGCTTTTGCGATGCTTCTATGTGGTTCCGCGTCAGCCCCTCTGGCTCAGCGTTGTCACTGCTGGATTACTCTTTGCCTCTCTTTGCTAATGATTCTCCGGTTGAGAAAATATCTCTCTTCGGATGCTATCCCTGCCCCTCAACTGCAAGAAATCTCCTCAATTGAATTTCCTCCTAAGAACTTCTCATTTCAGAAAATCGAGCTTTTGATCTCGCGGTGTGTTTTTCAAATGACCCTCAAGCTCCCTTAAATAGTCTTCTCGTTGACATTCAACGACCCAGATTAAAAGCTAATCAATGGCTAAGATCATTTTAGCTTGATCCTTGTCTTCTTCTAAAAGTTACAGCCACATTTAGATTAATACCCATTAATGTTTTTAATTTCCTAAGTTTAGATTTATTCCATTAAAAAATATCAATTATTTTGATAAAATTGTTTCTGGGTGGAATTTCCCAAAATGCTTTCAGGGTTCTTTGAAATGCATGTGCCCAATCCTCCTTGCAAAATTTGAGGCCTAGAGCACATTTGATGCTACCCCAAATCAACACTCCCTCTTAGCGCAGAATGTGTTCTAGCAATATACGTTGCTGCATACTGCTCTGACTCTGAAGCATCGTCCTCTGTGCTGTTGATGTCTGACATACTACCCGCAAACTACTGCGCTGCTGCTGCGATTGTACTGCTACCGACACTGCCACTGTCAACACCGCATCCGTACTACAACTCCCTCTCAAGTGCTGCATTTGTGCTGCTGCTAGCACTGCCACTGCTAACTGCTACTGCACTGCAAATTGTTGCTAATAACATGGGAAAAACATCCAAAATTACTGAACTAACTGTGTTGAGTATGATACCACGTGAATGCTAAAGCCTGATTGTTGCTAGTTTCTGCACTGACCTTCTGAATATACTACACTACTGCTGACTTCTTCTTTGTGCCATATGCACTGCTGCCAACTTTGCTCTGCGCTGTTCAGTATCTGGCGCCCCTATCCACTGCAACTGTCACTTCGACACTCCTCTGCACCATCTGACACTAGTCCATCCTACTATTGATCGGCCTCCAGCAGCAAGGTATTGATCCAAGAGGTGGACTCCTCAAGGATCCTGCCCATCTGTAGCTCTTTCGAACTGCAACTCCAAATCAACCCACCTCCCTCCTGGAGATATCTCGGCTGTCATGGCGAACTCCTCTTCGATCTTCACAGCCGCAACCTTCAGATTGTGTTTATCGTCCTTGTCCTTCTTGAGAGGACACTGAGTAGCGTTGTGAGCCATCTCACCACACCTGAAACACTTGATCTTCGAGATGTCCTCCTTACGTCTCCGCTGCTCTTGTTGTCCCTTTGACACAAGGGCTGCATTATCCTCCTCCTCCTTGGGCTTCGACCCATTGCTGCTACTGCTTCCATCAAGTTTGACCTTGAAAAAGTCTCTCCTCAGCTCCTCTTGTTTTAGAGCTGCCCACATCTCATCCCAGTTAGGCAATGCTACTCTGCCCATGATACTTTGGACAAAAACTTGCCACTCATCTGAGATAAAATTGAGGGCCAGTCTAACCAACTCTGAACCTTGAGGTGTATGCCCCGCAACATACAACTCATCACAAGTTTCCTTTAACTTCGTGAGGAATGGATCCACACGCTCTCCCTTCTGCATTTGAGCAAATCTTAACTTTTTCTTCGAGTACATTTTCCGCTGCTCGGAAGATCCCTGATATAACGTGGCCAAGACATCCCACATCTCCATAGCACTGTGTCACACCACGTGATCCTTGACTCCATCCTGGATCATCCTCTTAGCCTTTGCCATCTCAACTTTATACTTCTTCAACGGATCTGCATTTGTAGGTTCAACCACCATGTCGTCAACGTACGTCTTGATGGTATGCTCATCTAGAAGAAAAGACATTCTAGCCTTCTAGAGTACGTAGTTGGATGGTCTGCCCAACTTGTCCTGATCCCTCAAGCCACTGGTTGCCATATCTGCCAAAAATGTTGAAAATCACCTCTCTGCTTCTCACTACTGCTGCACAACTAATGAGAAAACAGACTTCTCGACAGAAATTCTACTGAGGAAAAGTTCCCTCAAGGTGCTTCTCTTCCTTCTTCTGATGTTTTTCAGCCCAACAATCTGCTTGTTGAAAATTTGCATCCCGCCAGTTCTTTCACGTTGAGGCTTCAGCATTGCTCCCTCTACCCGGACAAAAATTCGAACTGGAAGTCCTTCTCTCTATCGACTCACTCAGAGAGAGATTGCCTTGAAACATCTACCCTTTCGGCTTGGAATTGTCTCAACCCTCTAGGGTTTCGAACTTCTGCCTCCTGCAACTTTCTCGAACTCCCTCTTCTGCTCAACGCTGGATTTACCGACTCTGCTCTTCTTGCTTCACTTGCAGCTCTAATACCATGTGAAAATTCTACAACAGGAACCCCTACTGCAACAACTGATGATATTACTCCTATGTGTTATATTTCTTTAAACAAATTACTTGTAGTTTTCCACGGCAAAGGCTGTGATACATACAGTGCAGCCTTAATTAAATAATAAGCAGAAACAAGATATTGAGCAAGAAAGAAAATACAACACAATAGATACCGTTACTTTTGGACAAATGTCCCCGGAAAAACCCAATGCAGGAAAACCAATGCAATGGTTCTGAGGGTTTATTATTATTAAGCAGTAGCAAATTCTGAATACATCTTTGAATACCTCTCAGGTTATTCAGTTGTAGTGAGAGAAATACTGGCAGAAAGAATTGTGAGATTACCTCACACGCATTGGAAATCCTGGCTGATCCAACCCCAAAATGATTGCCCCCGACTTTTCTGGTTGCCTCTACGCAGTATCTGCGACGTGCGTCAAGCTCTCTAGGGACAACGTCGATCCTCTAGCTGGTCGATTTGCTGCCCAGGAGATTCAATTTCTGCCTCCCAATCTCACACCCCGGCTCTCGGCGTCTGAAACTCGAATTCCCTCTACAAATTTTGGACTCCCACTTGGCTTCTGCATGGCTCTGCGTCAACCCCTTTGGCTTAATGCTACCATTGCTGGGTTACTCTCTGCCTCTTTCTGTTGATGATTCTTCGGCTGAGAAAATCTCTCTCTCTCTCCGGATGCTATCCCTGTCCCTCAACTGCAAGAAATATCGTCAATCGAATTTCCTCCTAAGAACTTCTCACTTCAGAAAATCGATCTTTTGATCTCTCGGTTTGTTTTCCAAATGACCCTCAAGCTCCCTTAAATAATCTTCTCGTCGACACTCAACGACCTAGATTAAAAGCTAATCAATGGCTAAGATCATTTTAGCTTGATCCTTGTCTTCTTATAGAAGTTACACCCACAATTAGATTAATACCCATTACTAATTTTAATTTCCTAAGTTTAGATTTAGGGTCTCATTAAAAAATATTAATTATTTTAATAAAATTGTTTCTGGGTGGAATTTCCCAAAACGCTTTCTGGGTTATTTGGAATACATGTGCCGAAGCCTCCCTGCAAAATTTGAGGCCTAGAGCACATCTGATGCTACCCTAAATCAACACTTCCTCTTAGCGAGGAATGTGCTCTAGCAATATATGCTGCTGCATATTGCTCTGACTCTGAAGCATCGTCCTCTGCGCTGCTGATGTCTGACATGCTGTCCACCAACTATTGCGCTGCTGCTATGATTGTACTGCTGCTGACACTGCCATTGTCAACACCACATTCGTACTACAACACCCTCTCAAGTGCTGCATCTGTGCTACTGCTAGCATTGCCACTGCTAATTGCTACTGCACTGCAAACTGTTGCTGATAGCAACAGAAAAACATCCAAAATTACTGAACTAACCATGTTGAGTATGATACCACATGAATACTGAAGCATGCTTGCTGCTAGTTTCTGCATTGACCTTCTGAACATACTACGTTGCTGCCAACTCTGCTCTGCGCTATTCAGTCTCTGGCGCTTCTAGCCATTGCAATTGTTACTCCGACACTCCTCTGCACCATCTGACACTAGTGCATCCTGCTACTACTAATCTGGGCTCCCGCAACAAGGTGTTGATCCAAGAGGTGGACTCCTCAAGGATCCTGCCCATCTGTAGCTCTTTTGAACTACAACTCCAAATCAACCCACCTCCCTCTTGGAGGTATTTCGGTTGTCATAGTGAACTCCTCTTCGATCTTCGTGGGCGTAGCCTTTGGATCATATTTCTCATCCTTGTCCTTCTTCTTGAGAAGACACTGAGTAGTGTAGTGACCAATCTCACCACCCCTGAAACACTTGATCTTTGAGACGTCCTTCTTACGTCTCTATTGCTTTTGTTGTCCCTTTGATGCAAGGGCTGCGTTATCCTCCTCCTCATTGGGCTTCGACCCATTGCTGCTGCTGCTTCTGTCAAGTTTGACCTTGACTAAGTCTCTCCTCAGCTCCTCTTGTTTTAGAGCTGCCACATCTCATCCCATTTAGGCAATGCTGCTCTGCCCAGGATACTTTGGACAAAAACTTGCCACTCATCTGAGACAAAATTGAGGGCCAGTCTTACCAACTCTGAACCTTGAGGTGTATGCCCCGCAGTAGACAACTCATCACGGGTTTCCTTTAGCTTCGTGAGGAATGGATCCACACGTTCTCCCTTCTACATCTGAGAAGATCTCAACTTCTGCTCCAAGTACATTTTTCGCTACTCAGAAGATCCCTGATATAACGTGGCCAAGACATCCCACATCTCCTTAGCAGTCCCTCTACTAGCAACGTGACACACCACGTGATCCTTAACTCCATCTAGGATTATCCTCTTGGCCTTTGCCATCTCAGCGTTGTACTTCTGCGATGGATCTACATTCACAAGTTCAACCACCACGCTGTCGACGTACATCTTAAGGGCATGCTCATCTAGAAGGAAGAACATTCTAGCCTTCCAGATGACATAGTTGGTTGCTCTGTCCAACCTGTCCTGATCCCTCAAGCCATTGGTTGCCATATCTGCCAAAAATGTCAAAAATCCCCTCTTTGCTTCTCATTACTGCTGCACAACCAATGAGAAAACAGACTTCTGGGCGGAAGGTTTATTGAGGAAAAGTTCCCTCAAGGTGCTTCTCTTCCTTCATCTGACGTTTTTTAGCCCAACAATTTTCCTGTTGAAAATCTGCGTCCCACTAGCTCTGTCACGCTGAGGCTTCAGGGTTGCTCCCTCTGCCCCGACAAAAATTCGAACTGGAAGTCCTCTCCATCGACTCACTCGGAGAGACACTGCCGTGAAAAATCTGCCCTCTCGTCTTGGAACTGCGTCAACCCTCTGGGGTTTCGAACTGTTGCCTCCTGCAGCTTTTTCGAACTCCCTCTTCTGCTCAGCGCTGGATCTACCGGCTCTGCTCTTCTTGCTTCACCTGTAGCTCTAATACCATGTGAAAATTCCACAACAAGAACGCCTACTGCAGCAACTGATGATATTACTCCTATTTGTTAGATTTCTTTAAACAAATTACTTGCAGTTTTCTACGGAAAATATCGTGATGCATACACTGCAGCCTTCACTCAATTAAACTATAAGCGGAAACAAGATACTGAGCAAGAAAGAAAATACAACACAATAGACACCATTTATTTTTGGACAAATGTCCCTGGAAAAACCCAATGTGGGAAAACCAGTGTAGCAATTCTGAGGGTTTATTATTATTAAGCAGTAGTAAATTCTGAATACATCTCTGAATACCTCTCAGGTTATTCAGTTACAGAGAGAGAAACATCGGCAAAAAGAATTGTGAGATTACCTCACACTATCACTGGAAATCCTGGCTGATCCAGCCTCAGAATGATTGCCCCCGACTTTTTGGGCTGCCTCTGCGCAGTATCTGCACTAGCCCAGCGTGAAGCTCTCTAGGGACAACGTCGATCCTCTTACTGGTCGATTTGTTGCCCAGGAGATTCGATTTCTGCCTCCTAGTCTCACACCCCGACTCCCGATGTCTGAAACTTGAATTCCTCAGCAAATTTCGGACTCCCTCTTGGCTTTTGCGCTGCCTCTGTGTGGCTTTGCGTCAACCCCTCTAGCTCGTCGTTGCCATTGCTGGATTACTCTCTACCTCTCTCTGCTGATGATTCTTCGGTTGAGAAAATCTCTCTCTCTCTTCAGATGCTATCCTTGCCCCTCAACTGCAAGAAATCTCCTCAATCGAATTTCCTCCTAAGAACTTCTCACTTCAGATAAATTGATCTTTTGATTTCTCGGTGTGTTTTTCAAATGGCCTTCAAGCTCCCTTAAATAATCTTCTCGTTGACATTCAATGGCCCAGATTAAAAGCTAATCAATGGCTAAGATCATTTTAGCTTGATCCTTGTCTTCTTCTAGAAGTTACACCCATAATTTGATTAATACCCATTAATATTTTTAATTTCCTAAGTTTAGACTTAGGGTCCCATTAAAAAATATTAATTATTTTAATAAAATAGTTTCTAGGTGGAATTTCCCAAAACACTTTTTGGGTTCTTTGGAATGCATATGCCCAAGCCTCCCTGCAAAATTTTAGGCTTAGAGCACATCCGATGCTACCCCAAAGCAACAATGTGGAGGCCCATGACTCTCTATGCATATCCTACATGTGCCAATGTGGACCTCTGGGGGTTAGGATCCCATATAGGAAAACCAAACCCAAGTGGAAACCACCTGTAATCCTGCATAAGATCCATTGCGCCCCCAGGCTTCCAGTACAACCAGTCATTAAAATAATCGGGTAAAAAGCTTACAAATCATGGATAACAATGTGGGCACTTCATAATGTCATGCCATTCCGTAGTGGGCTTTAGCATGTGTTAGTGTCTCCATGCTCCAAAGGGGGTTAGCCATGTACCTTATTAGGTTGTTTCAGCCCTTAAAGGGGCTGGTATGTGTTGATTTGGGGTAGCATTGGATGTGCTCTAGCCATGAAATTTGGTGCAGAGGTTGGAGCAAATGAGATCTCCAATACCTAGAAAGGGTTTGGGCAGATTCTAAACATGTTGAGAAATATTAAAATAATTAATATCTTTAATGGAGTCCCTAAGTCTAAACTTAGGGAAATTAAAATATTAATGTGAATTAATATAAAACTGTGTTAGAATGGTCCAAAAGACATGGATCAAACTAGATCTAATCCTAGCCATTGATTAGAGACTTAATCTCGGTCGTTGATATGTCAACGAGAAAAGTATAAGAGGAGGCTTGAGGGTCACTTGAAGAGCAGAGCAGATGATTAGTCATTCTATTCTCTAGAGCGAGGTTTTCTAAGAGAGATAGAATTAGTGATCTAAGTTGTAGCTGAGGGGCAGTGAGTACAAAGAGACAGAGAGGCATAGATAGTGCTGGGTGATTAGCGCAGGAGCCAGAGAGAGTGACGCAGAACCAGCTAGGGCTCACGCAGGGCCATGTAGAGGCAGCCAGGAGCTGCACAGTGCTTCAGAGAGGCTAGTGTTGCTGACGCAGAGGGCCAGAAGGGTGACGCAGGGCCTCCTGAGGTTGACACAAGCCCATTCAGGGTGACGCAGGGCCAGTGCTAGGCAGAGAGAGGCTAACACAGTCCAGAAAGGCAGATGTTGGGGTTTCTGGGGCAGATTGGAGCTGAAGAGCTGTTGGAGGGTTTATCCGGGGTTTCAACCGGGACATTTGTCTCAGACAGAGAGGTACTATTGCCAAGGGCATTCTCTGTTGGGTAAGCCGGATTTGGCACCCAAATTGTACTCTGAAATTGCTTAATAAGAAAACCCTTAGATAACTGCACTGATTTTCCTGCATTGGGTTTTTCTGGGGACATTGGTCCAAAAATAACAGTGTCATTTTGTGTGCTTGTTTTTGTTTCCTTCAGTTGATGATCTGTAATATGTTGAGCATGCACTAGTGTTTATTTTCAGTATTTACATAGTGGGTAGGAATAAATCAGTAAAGTGCATGGAGGGTTTCTAACTGGTAGACTTAGAAACTTCAACAATATGTCCAAGTTACATCCCTCTAATGGGGGTGGAAAGTGACAAATAAGTGGAATGGGATAGGGAATGAGAGGGGCAATCGTGGGCTACATAGTGGGGCATAGGTGTAGCTAGATAAGGGGAAGCCCACCCCTGGGTATGTAATATATAGGAGTGAGCAATTGTGGTACATGAGGTGCCCCGACCTTGGTTTTTCCACCCTTCTTCATATACCTTTTGCCTTTTATGAATTTTCTTTTATTAATTTCTCGGGGTTCAAAGGACAAGAACATGATGTGTAAGATATAGCAGTGGTTACCCCCTTTTAGGTAGGGTGGTTCAGTACCATCCAGGGGTTGGGACAATCATGGATTCTTAAATGATAAAAGAGGCTCATCTAGGGCCTATGGAACCAGGGTGATGGCCAATGATTGGGATAGAGCTCATGTAATGGCTTTTGCCCACGTGCTAATTATTTTTGTCCCGGCCATCTTTTGCATTTTGTAGTACAATTTACTGTTAAATGCGGCCATTTATGCTTTCCACCTTTTCTTTTAACTGCTTCAACCTTCGGGGCATCATTCTAGGCTGGACCCATGGTGGGGGCAAGGGGATAGGGAGGCTAACCCTATGTGGACCTAGGTGGGAGAAAAGATAAATTAGGGTATAGTGAGTGGATATGGAGTAATATGTGTAGAGAAAGGAGCGGGATCACGCACCGAAAGACGAGGTTTCCCAATTAGTACCACCCTAGAACCAAATGGTCAATAAAGGAGATCCCATGGGACTAAGATCCAAGGGTAACAACCAAAAGAGATCAAGGGGACAGGAGCACAGACTAAGTCCATTCTTTCCGCCAAATCCCCCCATTAATCCATACCTAAAAGTATCCATGATAAGTAAACTCAATACTCAATTACCAAATGACAAGACATACCTTTAGATTCGGGAGGCCCACCTTCAAACATATGATCAGTATAGGTGGGTGTGGGACCACATGGCTAGCTCAGGTGGCAGAGAAATGGCACAACGAGCTAGTAGGAGGCATCAAGGGGCTGCCAGTTGAGGCTCATCATGGAGAAAAATTTCTCCTGGGGATATCACTCACAAAGTGGTGGGTAACAAGACTCTTGTCCAAAGTCAAACAAACATGTCAAATGAATTTGAGAGCTAAAAATATGACATAGTTAGTTGGAGATATATTATAAAATGATCTGAATTAGATCCTATTTTAATCTCTTTTGGAGATACATTGATTTAAACCACAATAACAATTTACCTGCAACACATATCCCTTGGGTGAATTGTTGAGTGTCTCACAGCCTGAATTCACATCTGATTGGGATGTTGGCTAGGGTCAGCTGTGTGGACTCTCTGCGTACCCATTGTTCAATGGTACTTGTTATCGATCAAATCAACAACGTTGCTAAGGCCTTGGCAACTTGCTCAACCCACTGTCACCTTGACCCAAACCCCCACTATTTAGGCCGAACACCTCCTAAACAACCAAAGGAGGAGTCGCTAAATAATCCCCAACAACTCCTATACAAGACCAGTGTCTAATGTGGAATCAAATGGGGGGAGGTGTTCACTTTATACTTGCTGCCTAGCTGTAAAATTTGTCACTTTAGTAACATAATTCTAAGAAATATTATTAGTATCCAAAACACAATAAATATATAGCATATGACCCACAGATTTTGGTATAATCTGAAAATCCTAACCAGATACACAAAGATATTTCAATTTAAGTGACTGGTTGAGGAGATATCGTTAAAGAAAATACTTTCTGTACTATATAACAGACTAGTCTGTGTAAAATGCGGGGATAACTGTAATAGCCCCGAATTAACAATACGTAATTAATTAGATTAATCAAGTGATTTATAATCAGCAAGCAATTTATCAACTAGTTAACATTAAATTACAAAAGAAAATGTGAGTGAAGAGAGACAACTTACTTGTGGAATGCTAGTTGAACGCTAGTTGAATTCTGCGACCTGCAACAAAGTCTTGGGGACGACTCTCCACTTAACCGTAGGCTCAGTTGCACAAAATCTTGCTACAACTGGCCATCCCCGAGCCCTCAATCAACGTACTACTGCCAGGGTATCCTTTGTCTCACAACACTATTCCCCTAGGAGAATGGATGGTGGAATGATGGAATGATGGAATGTCTCTCATCTTCCTCTCCATCTATTAAATAGAGCAAACATTGGAAGGGGAACCACATGCATACACTCCATGTGTCAACATGCAACTTCACTGCTTTCTTGTTTTATTATTTTGTTTTTACTTTTCGATAGCTTTACTGATTTTTACTGCTTTCTTTTTTATTTCTTATTTTATTTTAAATTATTTTATTATTATTTCATTATTTATTTACTATTACTATTTTTTTATTTTATTTACTTATTATTTTTAATATTATATTATATTATTTATTGTTTATTATTTATATTATTATTATTTATTATTAAGGGACATTACATACTCCCCCACTTTAAGGAACTTTGTCCGGAAGTTAAATTTTTATTATTTATTATTTTTGTTATATATTATTTTTGTTATTTATTATTTATTATTAAGGGACATTATATTTATTTTGTTATTTATTACTTCAAGTAACAGTCCCGACACCCTCTGCTGAACTAGTATAACCAGCAGGCATCGAAAGTTTCACAACACCTCGGAAATCCCAAGGAATCTTTGTCTTTTTTCCCATTTTCGGAATCAGGCATAAGCCTCGGTCTGTATCCTAGTCCAAGGCTGGCCCCAAGGCTCACGCCTGACTCAGACTTCATTTGCCCCCAAGGCCCCAAGGCAGGCATCCGGTACAGTGCTTAATGTCACCGACATCTCGCAAAGTTAGCCCACTCCCTCCACAACTCACTAAGGCACACAACCCCAGGCATCGAAGTCCTTACACTCCTACCAAAGTTCGGCATCCCAATACAATACTAGGCACCTAGCCTAGAACATTAGGCGCTTGGCCTCCTCAAGATGGTCCCATTGCCCTTCAAGAGCTATCCATCAAGAGCTACACAAAACAAAGGAACCACTGGCATATGTAGTGTTGATTGAGTTTGTCCCTAGCCCATATGGTGTTACTTATTCTCCCTCGTGCGTATGGGTTCGCACGAGATCAGCAAATAAACCGGCCCTCTTGGCCCATTTGTGGAGTCCTATGAATCATCACACGGTACACCTCAACATGCAACCAATGCATTAGCTATACCATCATAGTATCATAGAAAATAATCCACATGCCAAGTCTTGCATGTCATCATGAGAACATTCATCATTGTTAATCGCAATATTATGAATAATAACAAACTGCATGCTCATGCATGTCATAAATTTGTATGCAACTATCACATGCTTCACCTCATGAAATACCATCACAAGTTATAACATCAACATATTTGCATCAAAGACATATCATGACTTCACATAATAAATGAACCACATGTCAATAAACCTCATATTATAGCATCATAATTCCTATGCCACGTTATGCATATCATATCCATCATGAGTATTCAACATTAATACCTATCATCATGTAGTAAATGAATATGTCAATATACCTTGACATAACATCATAATGCCTATGCGTATCATCATCATAAGGATACATCATCACTATTGTAACAACTATATAAATATGAACCACATGTGCATGATCACCCTCATACCATCATATCATGAAACATCATCAATATGAGAAACATCTCAATACTTACTCTATAAGCATTCTTATCATGATTCATCAGAAAAATCAATTTCATTTACTTTACAAACATTCAACTATGAACTAAGATTATTCAACATCCATCTAGGATCTATGTTATCACATCAATGTTATTAGTGTTATGTTTTCATCAAGATACCAATTACTTTTTCAATAATCATTTCCACTTCTTTCAACTAGGAAGTTGACCATTTACACCATAGGTAATATCATCTAAGTACATCGTTAAATTTCACATGAGCCTCATCATCTTGAGTCTTAATTTCTCGTCATATGTTCTTCCTTCCCCAAGGAAAGCTGGTGAAATTCATTGTTAAGATATTACTAGTTATACAATCATTTTTTTTTTAAATCATCTATCTCACAATTAAAATCCCTTGGCTTTTCATCCATTTACCCTTTGGCTTACTGATTCCAATACCGCTATATGCAATTGCATATAAACAGTAGGTCATCATTATTTAATTTATATCATGCTTAATTTACTTGCATGAGGGTTTGTTGATCCATGTTGACTTATACATGAGTGCAAATCAGTCAAGTACAACCTCTATTGGTTGACTCTCACTTTTTTTGTCAACATGTACACAATCCTTCTCAAGGTATAGTTATAAAATTTCTAGCAACATTCCTTCCTATACTTCAACTATCATTTTTTTAACCATTTAAACCTTTAAACATCTTCCTCGTTTATCATTACTAGTCATTATGAAAATTCTCAACCTCATATCCTCACACTTTTAAACTATGTAGATCATCACTATGACCATTACCAAGCATGTTTCTCGGTCCACTCATCAATACCCTTAAAAGAACTTTCTTCTTGATAGAACATCCCTTCATTTCCTCCTACCAGATATTCATAGATATATTTTTATTTTTCTCCTAGTCTTAATTTCATAATATTCCATGTCTACTAGCTTCAAAAATGGAAACTTCTTCATTTCATTCTATTTTATTAAATTGACTTTAATTTCTCACCTCCAGTCATTGTGGTTTCTTTTCCTCCTCTCTTAAAAGCATAGCATTGATACACTTTGGAAATGTGGTTACTATTCCCCAACTTGGGTAATACCCTATAAATAAATTCATTAAGATGGCTACCAAATGTAATCCGCTTATCATTTCCTGTTTTAAGACATCAACATAATAAAATTGCCTGATCATACATCTTGTTATCCATAATTCATGCATATAGTTAGTTGCCTATGGAAAACTTTACAATGTGGCTCTCCCATTAGAGGGAAAAACTATTATAGATGTTGTCATGCACACAACTTATCTCGTCCAATTGATCAATTTTTCTATGTTATCATACCTTCTAGGTTCCTTCAAAATGACCTTCATTATTACCATGATTATTCAACTTCATTAGTTGATTGCCAATATTTTTTTCTTTATGTGCATCATCCTTAGATAGACCTTATAGTGAATCAGTGATACCTTTAGAGTACCAAGTTATGATTATACCAAACTCTTCCATTATGTTCTAAAATAGGTTGCCTCTTCTTACTGATTTCTTACCCTTGTTGTGACACATCCTCTCAACCACCTTAAGTATCTATCTAGCACCTTTTTTTTTTATCTTGTCCAAGTTAGCCATAATCACATGAGCTATCATTAGTTATCATTATTTGCAAGTTTCTCCTTAGACAACTTTATCCAGTATATGCAATTAACCTTGAATCACGAAATCTCATGTAACATTATACTCAACATCATAATAGTTAATTAAACTAAACTGAAATCATAGTGTACAATTTAGATGTATCGTAAAGTTTAAACATGCTTTAGATGCTCCATAAAAGTATCTATCTTAGCTAAGTAAGCAATCAATCTACTCATTAAAATCCTTCACTGTAAATTTTGAAGAATATGATCTACCAGGCATAAGGTAAAGTAGTGTAGAGGCTAAATTAAAAGTAATGTAAAAACCATGAACATATTTCTATGATTGACCATTTCCAATTAAAAAAAAGTAAGAAAATTCTGAACATGCAACAGTCACAAAAACAAAAGACATCATATTAAAGAAAATAGACAGGGATATTAAAGATATAAAGAAAACCTAAACAGTTTCCGTAATAAACCCATACTATAATGACAAATCTCGTGCAGCTTCATTACTATATATATTTTATGGTCAAATAAGACAACCAAGATACCAAATCTGCTGCAAATGGATTTGGTGGAAAATAGGGAGACTAAAGGAGAATTTTTTTCACTGCAAATTGGTGCATAGGGACACAATATAGAGTTAACTGAACATTTGGCGAGACCTATCTTCTTATTATGTAGTTAAATTCGAAGGCTATGGAAGCCTTTACTTGAGGACTTTAATTGGAGTCTTAGGAAGAGGACATTAACAACAAAATGGTTGTTGTTGGAGACTTCCTGTGCAACATTATCTGAAACAGAATGAAGAAAAGATTTCAGAACCTTAACCAAGTCAAGAAGTTACTCCCAGTAACCTATATGGCCATCTTATATTCTATATGGCAAGACCGATTATAGCCTATTTTCATGGTCAGGTTTGATTCCAGACTTAATACAGGATAAAATGCGAAGTAAAGTCCTGCGGTGATCGAACATGGCAATGTAGCAACATGTACACAAACTGATTGGGTTCAAACTATCCACACAAATTCCTGCGAGCAATAGCGCTGTGGTTAATTCAAATTATGAATTTGAATCATCTTTACTCAGGATATTATTAGTTAAGTTGTCCTTTTGGGCTAAGGGGTGGTGTATCTCAAATGAGATGAATGACACTAAAGAATTACAAAGTATGGTGAAACATACGGGGCAAGGATTGCAGTTCAAGAAGGAACTGTTTCATGATTGGTCATTCAAAAGGTTCAGTTCTTTCTATTAATCACTTTGCTTCATACTTGTACTTACTAAATAGGAGAAAACAATGCACCTTCTATCTCTTCAACTGATCAGTTTTGACTTCAATAATCTACTAAAAACCAAAGCTAACAAGCTGGCATTGTTTATAAATGAGATAATCCACATGAATTGAAATTGTTTACAATAAATCAAAATTATTTCACACTGTATAGACAGATTCCATGTGAATTAAAATTGTATCCAATAAGAGTAGCTGATTTTTAAATTGCGCATACAGAGCTGGGAGCCAACCTAATTTGTAATGTAATGGAAGAAACCAAATGAACTTCATTGTATATAATGGAATGATTCCAGACGTGAATGAATTAAAATTCTATAGAATCAAGCCTGGTGATATTTTATTGTATACACACGACCGAAATGAATTGAAATTGAGTATAGGTTTTAGTTGGGTTTTCAAGAAAAGCTGCGTGTTGCATCCTTCCAACGTAAATTCAATGAAAATAAGCATGCTTACTATGCATTGCAAATGCTTTCCTCTGGCTCTGGCCTCGGAGACAAATATAATTTTCCAAACAAGGGCAAACCTCTAAACTAAATATCTGCAACGGATGGGATCTCAGTGAACATTCCAAACAGGAACTTCCAAAACCAAATAAATAGCAAAGCTCGGATAACATTTGTAATAGCGGAGCAATGGAGCTCAAAAGGAGTAAAACATAGATGGTTGGAATGTATACAAATTGGTAAATGTAAGACATGCAGTGAAATGGGTATTGAAGCAGTATGTAGACCAGCAATAACAACTACTTCAGCTACAGCGCTCTCTTGAGCAGAGACCGGCAGAGGCAGGCCTTTAGCCGTTAGAAGTAGGGAGGAGATTAATCCTATACACGCAAAAAAATAGCAGGCATGAACAGCAACTGGATCTCACACCAAATCGACATGGAGATGTTTCAATGAAAAAAAATACATGGAGCTACACTGTGGAAAATTATTGAAGGCTGTGGTCTTATCAGAAGAAAATTGTCGCAGACAAAAGGGAGGGCATATGGCTAGAATTCAATGAAAGCCGACAGTCTTCGCTTTCCTTGCAACAGGTTATAGCATTCAAGAGAAATTCGTTCAAACCTCCAATAAATTTTGGAAAGAAATCCAAATCCAAAACCTTGGAAGAATTTATAATTTTTTTTTTTTTGATAATTTCAAAATTATATATTTCAAAATCTGGCTGAATTAATCACACCATTTGACATTGACTGGATAGTGAGTATTGCTTTTGATTCACACCCACTGACGTTGAGGGCTGGTGGTGTTTTCCTTTGAGACACACCCATCCACGTGGTGGTGGGCTTTTACCCTTTTCTTAGAATTTGAAATCAATTTTGACAAGGCAGTGGGGTTTTCTTTTGACTCACACCCATTGACGGGTGGTGGAGTTCTACCTTCTTTTTAGGGATTCAAATTGTGAAATCTCATCACATAGAAATGTGATTGAGAGGTTCTCGAGTTTCTGAGAAATTGCAGGCTGGAGCAACAGAATGTTCAGATTTCAATTTTTTTTTTTTTTTTGTTAATTATATCTGTCAGATATCAGAAAATGGTGGCTTTTTAGGGAAATTAGAGGAGCCTAAAAGCTTGAATATGGAGAAGATTGGGGTTGAAACTGAGGGAAGCTTTCTAGACAAGAGCGGATTCGGCTCTGAATACCAATAGGAGAATAAAGATAGTGGACAACAGGAGAATAAAGATAGTGGACTTCGTAACTTACTTGAACTTCTGAAGGGTGTGCTGAAAATTCCTCACATCAGCTTCGAGACACACGAGGACACACGCGACTCCTTCGCTTCTCCAACTCGCTTTACAGTCTCACCTTGAGACGATCTTGGAAACAAACTGTCCTCAGACAGGCGGCCCAACAGGGTTCAGTATTAATTCAAGAAAATATTTTACATACCATGTTATGCCACAAAGAGAAGAGCTTTCTAGTCTCTGGTCTCTTGGAGCACAGAATACAAAACACTCTTACACACACTCACTCACACTCGCACTCGATGCCTAACTATGCACTCAAAACTCATACTTATAGAACTAAAAAGCATATGAGAATAATTGAGGGTCCTTGTCTGACATTACTTAGTCTAGACGGTGTCTGCTCAATATTCTCGAGTACAAATAAAAGAAAATGCACTATGAAAAGAAACCGCACTACCAAGGTCCTTTCGGACTTTGGTCGCTATCATAATCTGAACCGGGATCAAAATCTTCAGAGGATTGAGAAGGAAGCTTTTGCTTTAACCAAGAGGTGTTGAGCCACTTCAAATATTTGTCCTCCCATGTGGGGTCGTGCTGTTCTTGAGCATCTTGGTACATGTCGACAAACACTGTTTCCTTTTCTTCATATACTTTCTCTTTTCCTTTTGCGCTGGTCATAACTGTAGAAGATTCCTCTTTGAGTGGTGCCCGTGAAGTTTGTCCTGTGTCAAACTTTATCGTATCCGCCGTGACATGAAGATTCTTCTGTGGAAAGACGTATTCATTGTCAGCTTTAGTCGACCTGTTAACATAGGCAAATGGATCAATCTCTATGTTGAGGAAAGAATCTTTTTTATTTTTTCGGAAATTGGGCATTGTCTGGACTGACAGTTCCACTCCATCCACTTAAAGATTTGGAACATGCTAACCGAGCGTTCGATGGCAAATTGGACCCATAGTTTACAATTATGGCTGATATCTTCTTGATGTTGCCAACCCATTTCAAATATCATTGATGAACATACTTTAGTTGACAATAACAGATTTATCAGACAAGCTACATCATCACTCCAATTGCCGGCCATAACACTAATCGTAATTAATGCCTTTTGATTGATGAATAATTTAATCACTCCAACTCTTCCTCGAAGTCTATCCAAAGTTCTGATCATTGACAATTTTTCCGGCAACTTCAGGGTGTGGAATTCTTTGAGCCATGACGTGATCTTCTTGATTTCTTCTTGATTATTTGCTATCTTGGGTGCATCAACCTTGCAGGAACCATATGTTTGTGCAAAAGGGTTTGGCACTATAGGATTTCTGAATTCCATATTTTGATAGTCCCATGGTGTGGAGAAAGTTCTCAAATATTGTAATGTCCTTTCTACACATTGGGAAGCACTGATTTGTGTCTTCTTTTGACATCGACCTTCTCTGATTTCCCAATTTGCGAATGGTGCAAAAAGCTCACACTGGGGAAAAGAATCTGTGCCTGCAAAATTCTCATCATTTCTTTGAAGGAATGCGGCTTCAATTTCTTCAAAGAGATCAAAAATTCTCAATGATTTCAAAAATCTTTCCACTTTCTCGGTCATATTAATTTCTTCTAAATCTAACATCTTAGCTGAGGTAGATACAACAAAGGAAAAATCAACTCCTCCAATGATCTGATAATAATTCAGGGTTTGCAGTACTTTAATCATCTCATCAGTGTATTCTTTAGACCAATAGTCATCAAGAGTTTTAAAATATAGTTTTACCTTCATATTGGGTAAAGGATATACCTTTACCAAATCTTCATCTAGGCCTAAGAGAACACCAACATTTTTAGACTGCCAAGCTTGGCATCGCTGTATCCACTGATTTCTTCTAAGTCGCAAACCAACGACCTTTTTGATTTCATCAACAACATCACCAAGAACAAATTCAAGAATCTGAAATCTTTTAACAAAGGTCTCAAAGTTGTCCTCTGCAGGAATCTTACTAGGAAGATTAAAAATATCAGCTCTGTGCCTGTGAACATGCACTTTATTCATTTCTCTGGTAAGAGCATCAGCCAAATAATTGGAGTTACCAGGAACCTATTCTACATCAAAATCATACATCTGAAACCACATTTGCCATGCCAAGAGTCGTCCTCTTGCGACTTGTTTTGAAATCTTGGCTGCCATGAAATATTTGAAATTCATAGAATCGGTTCTTATTAAAAACTTGGCGGGAGCTAAATATAGCTCGAATTTCTGTATACCATTGAAAATGGCAAGGGTTTCTTTTTCTGCTGGAAAATAATTTTTCTGGTGAATTAGGAATTCGCCAGATGCATATGCACATAGTACTTCTTCGTTACCTTCTCCCTTTCTTTCAAAAAGGATTGCTGCCCAAAAATTATCACAGGCATCAGTCTGCAAAATTAGAAAACCATTACCAGGTGGTTTGAGCTCGGGGAGATTCTGGCATTCAGCTTTGAGCAATTGAATTGCTTTTGTAGCTTCTGGTGACCATCCAGCATGCAAATGCTTACGAATCGGGGCAGTTTTTTCGGACAGTCTAGGAATGTATTTATGTACATAATTCAAAATTCCTAGAAAGCGCTGAATCATCTTGAGATCTTGCAATTGATCAGGGAATTCAGACAATTTAGTTAATACATGGGGCTGCATCTGAATCTTCCCGAGCTCAAACCACCCGGTAATGGTTTTCTAATCTTCCCACCACTAACATGAATACCTAGAAAATCAATATTATCTTGAAATAGAAGCATCTTCTTTTTTGACAAAACAAGACCATGTTGCTTTGCCTCTTCGAGGAATATCTGTAAGTGCTTCATATGTGTTTCAAGATCAGAACTGTGAACCAAAATATCATCAATATACACAACAATAAAATCATATTTACCAAAGATATGATCCATTCGTCTCTGAAAGAATGCAGGAGCATTCTTTAATCCAAATGGAACTACCCTCCATTGGTAAAAACCGGCAGGACATGTGAAAGCCATCTTATGGCGATCTTCTTCTTTGATTTGAATCTGATAATAACCAGATTTCATGTCGAATTTACTGAAGATCTTGCTGTTCTGGACCTTCTGCATTATTGTTTCCTGGCGTGGCAGAGGATAATTAAAGCTTTTTGTTATGTCATTCAGAGGCTTATAATTGATGACCATTCTATCCTTTCCTCTGACAATTTCTGAATGGTTTCGAACCAGGAAAGCAGAACAAGAATAATGTGAAGAACTGGGTCCAATTAACTGAAGATGCAACAATTCTTCTATCTGCTTTCTAATTTCTTTTTCATCTGCTGGAGTACAGGGTATTAATTTTCCAGTTACCCCGTTATCATGAAGAGTAATTATATCTTGCTGAGGATTCTCTATACTCCAGAATGCTTTAGGATTCTCAGAACAACATTTTAACAATTCATCAAAAAGATTTATTTGATCCGGAGACCAATCAAGATTTCTATTGGCTTTTTGTTTTGGCTGACTCCTTTTTTCATATATCTGCAAAACTTGTTGCCAATCATGGGATTCATTTTGGGGTTTTTTGATGCCGACTTTCTTTTGACTATTTTCTCTTCTGGCTTCAGAGTTGGCCAGAGTCAGTCTTGGAACTGCTATTGCCTTCTTTTTGATATTGCAAATTATTTTGTCTTCACTGATAGTTACGGGCAATACAGAATTGATAAATGGCATTCTAAGAAACAGACTTGCAGAGGCATCATAATGTTGGATTGCAGAAAATTTGACAATACTTCCCCCAATTCTTAAAGAAACATTATCAACATAATGGGTGAGACTGACAGAGCCACCAATAGTCTCAGAAACCAAAATATTCTGTAAAGGTTTCCACAAGCCTTTAAATAAAGACGGACGAGCCAAATTGTTAGAACCACTTGTATCAATGAAAGCATCAACAAAGATCCAATCTCCTTTAACAAGAACTTCAACAGGGATATAAAGAAGATTGTTAGATTTGACAATCTTTTTGAGGAAAGAGCTTTCATCATTGCTAACAGTGATCCGAATAGGCAAAGATGAGGATGAGGAAGCAACTGTCTTAGGATATGGGCAGAAAGAATTCAAAGTGGATTGTGGAGGCAAGGAATGTAAAATGGAGTTTGAGTTCTTGGTACCTTGATCAGAATTATGAACTGAGACAGTGTCATCTGAAGAATTTTCAGACGTCTTTTCTGTGTATTCTTTTGAGCTATACTCGTCACTGTAGTGTAATTCATCTTCGTGCTCGGATTCAGAACAATCATAACAAATATTCATTTTCTGGGAAATATCAGGAACGGATTCAGTATCGGATAGGGAAGCATCAGTTAAGATATATACATCTGATACTTCATCTTGGGAATCAACAACAGACCAGTTATCTACAAAATCTTCAATTTCTATACATGCTTTCAACTTGTTCGAAGAACTCTTGGGACATTTACGGGCAAAGTGACCTTCTTGCTTACAGATAAAACATGCATTGTCTCTTTTTGGTTGCCTTCTCTTTTTCAAGTATTTAAACTTTCTGAATGGTCTTCGAGGGTTGGCTACTCGCTTGGGGCTGAACTTGCCATACCTTTTGGACTTTCTCTTTTTAAAAGGTGTCCATGGTAATACAAAACGACAAACATCAAGACCAGGGAAAACATCTTGAGTTTTCTTCTGCCAACAAAGATATTTGACTTTTTCTTGACACCTGAATAGGAGATCTATCCAATAAGTCTGATCAATGTTTTTGCCTTGGACTTCTAAATCTTTCATTATCATATCACCTAAGTTTCCAGGCAATTTTGACAAGAAGGAAATCTTTTGAATAGAATCATTTGGAAGATTAGCTTTATAGATCTTAGCCATATAATCATTCCCAAATTGATCTAAAAATTTCAAATCTTTTAATTCCATTCTTGTTAGATTAGTGATAATTTGTTTTCTTTCATCAACAGGTTCAGGAACAAACTGAGTTAGGAGTAGCAGTTCTAATGTAGCTAATCCCGCAACAGCTACATTCATTCTTTCTTCCTCTGATGGTCACATGCACCAGTCATGAACAATACCGATCATTCTTTTTTCAGCTAAGAGAAATATAGAAATATTATCTAATCTAGAGACAACTTGCATTTGATAAAGGGCACCAATCCAGATTCTAATAGATTCAGCAGGATTTGTAGATTTATCTAGATCAAGAATATATCCTGAAGAATTAGCAGCAAACAAATCTTCTTCTATCGTAGGGTATTTATGGACTTCCCTAAGGACATTGGCCTTTTGCAGAGATGGTCGAATGAAGGAGGGAAATTTGGAGGCAACATTTTCTAAAGTGGCAATTTCATTTTTTGACTTCTGAAATTTGATTGTCTTTGCTGGCTCTATTCTGTGTTCAGCTTGAGCACTTGACTCAGCTTCACTACCTTCTTGTTCTTTCTCTATGTCCCAGAAATTTGATGTATCCATTGATTTGGAGAATTTAGGCGCTTGGGATTCTCGCCTTTTCTTTTCTCTTTTTCTTCTTTCTTTGGCTTCTCTTTTGTGTTTATCTTCTTGCTGTTCATCATGTAGCAGCTTGAGATTAGCCAATATTAATTCACTCTGGCATCCTAGATCATCCAGGACTTCTTCTGCATGTGCACACCATGTTGTAAGATAATTACCAATTTGGTAAGTTTGATCTAAATCAGTGGTGTTTTGGGCATTATGTTCTATGAGAGGAGCACAATCAGCTCGTGTAGCTGGCTGCTTGGATGACAATGAGGTTGTACAAAACTTGGTTTTAGGAGGCCATTTTCCACCTTTTACAAAACGACGGTTGGCATATTACCATTCTTCAACAGGAGGATACTGAGTATGAGAAATACGATGCATTTTATTTACAGGTAAAAAAGGCTTGGATTCAGGTATATACAAATCAGTTGGAGACAATTGTGGTTCAGTCTGACTATCACCTTCGACTATGGGTGAATCAATACTTCTAGAAGAAGATGCTTCGGTTGGAGCTATTGGAAATACATAGCGATGAGGCCTGGTAATGGGTCGAGGAATCTGTGGTTTGGCAGGAATAAGCTTTACTTGACCTTATCAATAGAGATTCGTTTGAGCTTAGACTCAGGCTTTTTATCGTCGGCAAGAGACTTATATTGAAAATACCAATTGTTCGTTAATTCAGTAGGATCATATAGCACACCTTCAACCTGGGCATTTGACAGACCAACAGTAACACAATCTTTCAAAACAGGCTGTTTGAGCTTAGGATGAGCCGTGTTGGTTAATTGGAATGAAGCTTGAACTATAATAGAAAGATATTCATTGTCCTCTATCATTTGCAGACCTTGTGCCCCAGTTAATAGTTTCCAACAATCTTTCAGATGGGCATCATTCAGGCTGATAGAATAATCAGGAAATATTGTACCATGTTGACATCCAGTAGACAGATTTCCCATAATAGTTCCTATTCGTGCACTGTCATATGTCTGGTGACGGGTGTCAAAGAGTTCAGCAATACAAGGAGTATTTATCCCATGTCGGAACAGAGGAGCAAGACCAATTCTTATACCACCGAAATGAAGATAGGAATACTTTTTCTCCTTAAAATACTGTCTAAATTTCTTAATCTCATCATTAGAGAACAAATTCAAAGCAATAATTTGAACAAAAGGACTAGAAATTTTTATAGTAACTTCCACCTCTTTCAAAAAAGACTTGTGTTTAAGAACAAAGGACAGAGGCAATTTATAGACATCGGTTGCATGAAGTGCAGGAGGATTCCAATTTTCAGGAGTTTCAATGACTTTATGATTTTCAGTAGTGTCTACTTCAGATTCAAGAGATCGAGCAGAAACTTCAGTTATGACTTTTCGGTCAATAGTGGAGAAAGAGCATAACAGATTAGCCATGTTTACAAACGAGACCAGAGATTGACTAAAGCAGTGTTTATCTAATCAACAATTGTTAAACAAAAGCGTTTCGAAGGCTTCCTGGCTGGCTTTAGACTCTGTCTGTAGTTTATAACTCAGGACTAGAACAGGGCTCTGATACCAATAAAGATAGTGGACTCCGTAACTTACTTGAACTTCTAAAGGGTGTGCTGAAAATTCCTCACATCAGCTTCGAGACACACGAGGACACACACAACTCCTTCGCTTCTCCAACTCGCTTTATAGTCTCACCTTGAGATGATCTTGGAAACAAATTGTCCTCAGACAGGCGGCCCAGCAGGGTTCAGTATTAATTCAAGAAAATATGTTACATACCATGTTATGCCACAAAGAGAAGAGCTTTCTAGTCTCTGGTTTCTTGGAGCATAGAATACAAAACACTCTTACACACACTCACTCACAGTCGCACTCGATGCCTAACTATGCACTCAAAACTCATACTTATAGAACTAAAAAGCATATGAGAATAATTGAGGGTCCTTGTCTGACATTACTTAGTCTAGACGGTGTCTGCTCAATATTCTCGAGTACAAATAAAAGAAAACGCACTATGAAAAGAAACTGCACTACCAAGGTCCTTTCGGACTTCGGTCGCTATCATAATCTGAACCGGGATCAAAATCTTCAGATGATTGAGAAGGAAGCTTTTGCTTTAACCAAGAGGTGTTGAGCCACTTCAAATATTCGTCCTCCCATGTGGGGTCGTGCTGTTCTTGAGCATCTTGGTACATGTCGACAAACACTGTTTCCTTTTAAAGTCCGAGGATGAGGTTAAGGTGGTTGAATGATGATCTAGCTCAAAGCAAAAAGGGTGTTAATGCAGTTTGGATAAAGCACGCAGCTTATAGTAAAATCGACAGGCAATCGGCCCTCTCATTAGATAGGAAGCATGTTCATAATATGTCCAAAGATTCAGCTATGAGTCATCAAAGAGGGATGAGGTCTGTAGCCATAAAACAGCTGGTAGTTCGGCAAAGATTTATACTAGGAGCAAATTTGACAGGGACAGTGAAGAGCAATGCGGATGGTGTATTGCCATCTGGTCCGGTGGTAGAGAAGTCTGAGCCAAGGATGGCCAATGGTGCTGCTATTGAAAAATTGAAACAGGGTATCGTATTAAAGCACAACGAGAGGCTATTCGAAAAAAAAAATGGTAGTCCTATCAGGTATGAGAGAAAGAAATCACTTCAGAGGGCTGCAGCTTTAGTATTGGAAGACAACCTTGAGATCAGAAGTTTACCACATGAAAAGAAAAACAATGGTGGTGCCCTCGCGATTGAATCAGGGAGGAAAACACTGGGTCAAAATGGCTTTGGCAAGAGTGAGTCAGATGGCCGTCAAAAGAAGAATGCCGCTTTTGTGAGCCCAGAAAAAGATAGTTTTTCTTCACCACTCAAGCGAAAGGATAGTTTTTCTTCAACGCTCAAGCGAAAGAAGATGGCTAAGAGTTTGCCAAGCGCAGCGATAAAATAGCTCAATTGTAAAGCAACTTCTTGAAAACAAAAAATTCTGATAATGCTTGCAAGAATATTCGATAATATCATTTGATGATCAATGCAGAAAACTATTTGAGAGTGCATGATTTAAACTCACTCCTGTGTTTTATTTTTTTATTTTTAAATCATTTAGATCGAAGATTTCTATATTAAAATGTCTATAGGCCCTAAGAGTTGAACCTAACCTCTGATACCATATGTAACAACCCCAAATTAACAATATGTAGTTAATTAGATTAATCAAGCGATTTATAATCAGCAAGCAATTTATCAACTAGTTAACATTAAATTACAAAAAAAAATGTGAGTGAAGAGAGACAACTTACCTGTGGAATGCTAGTTGAACGCTAGTTGAATTCTGCTACCTGCAACAAAGTCTTGGGGATGATTCTCCACCCAACCATAGGCTCAGTTGCACAAAATCTTACTACAACTGGCCACCCCCAAGCCCTCAATCAACATACTATTGCCAAGGTATCCTTTGTCTCACAACACTATTCTCCCAAGAGAATGGATGGTGGAATCATGGAATGCCTCTCATCTTTCTCTCCATCTATTAAATAGAGCAAACATTGGAAGGGGAACCACATGCACACACTCCATGTGTCAACATGCAACTTTACTGCTTTCTTGTTTTATTATTTTGTTTTTACTTTTTGATAGCTTTACTGATTTTTACTGCTTTCTTGTTTTATTTCTTATTTATATTTATTTAGAGCATGTAATTAAATTTATTTTTTTATTATACATTATTTATTTACTATTACTAATTTCTTATTTATTTAATATTATATTATATTATATTATTTATTATTTATTATTTTTATGACTTATTATTAAGGGACACTACAGCAACAACTTGATTTAATCCAAACAACCACCCAACTAGTCTTAAAACACTCTTAGAGGGTTAGTCAGGTGGAATGGTAAGAGGATTTATATGGAGGCCTTTTAGGGCCTCCCCTACACCAATGATGACTGAAAACTCAATTTCCACCTGGATGGAAATTGAATTTCAGAATTCTGGAATGAATAAAATTATGTTTATGCACCTAGAAAATTCCAGATTTGATTTATGCTTTAATAATGGTTGGCAATCAAATAAAAAGGGCTCTAAATGATAAAATATGAATTCCAAAATAATTTAAAGCTATTCACTAAGCTCTAGGGTATGGTGACTTACATGGAAGCTTGTAGAAGTTGCTATAGATGGTTGTCAATTGCAGATCCAGTGAAATACAGTCTTGTAAACCTATAGATCTGCAACATAGATAGCTAGATACAAGTGTGAAATATAGAGTAATAGGGACTTGTATCAAATCTTGATTAGATCTAACAATTTTGTCATTCTCTCAGGATTATAACTTGCTAAATAGATATGGAAATAAAAACTAGCAAGTGATTTTTCCTAAACTAACTGCAAAAAATAAAGAAGTTGAAATATTTTTGAATATTATCGTTGTTGCAATAATATCTGTTCCCTTGGAGTCTCACCTCTTATTGAATATGACGTTGCTATTCTCTTAAGTCACTATAGATGGCTTTGGCCAATGGAACGGGTTTGCTTCTTCTGGAAAATTTTTGAATCCCCTTAGAGCGGCTTCTTCACTCAGTGGTGTCTCCAGCCTTCGTCCTCTGTGTTTGGTAAAATACGGAATCACGAAGAATAATGAAGCCTTCTTATGAAGTAGTCCAAGATTGATTCTACTTGCGAAACCAAAAACCAAAAACCAAGTGGGGTTCTCCCGCTAATTGTTCTCTTCCTCGTAACTATGTAGTTGTTCAATGGAAAAGGATGTTAGTGTTAGGATAATTTTACTCACCAACAATAGGAATTAGAATTAAAATTATAATGCTCAATACATATAGTAGGAAAAGAACTAGAACAAAAGCCACTCCACCAATGCATAAGAATTCTACAAGAGTTTATAATGAAGATGAACTCTCTATTTGTGATAGCACTTGTCTCAAAGGAACAATAACCACTTACAATGGAGGAGAGCCTAGCCTTTATGGAAAAATTTCTAATGGCTAGTAAGACTCTCCTCAATAAAATATTGCTACTCTTCCATAGGTTGGGACTTAACAATTTTTAATTTCTTAAAATTATTACAAAATAATTTAGTAATTCCCCCATGGGGTTCGAATTGGCTTAATTTCCACAAGGAGGCCCACGAAGTCCCTTTGAAAATGGTTTATGGTGGTCAAAGGTCAATATAGTAACCATCTCTCCACAACATTTAGCTTGCGTGGTCCATCTTTAAATTGACTTGCCCACAAAAAGGTGGTGCGAATTGCAAGGTTTGAATTCATCCCTTGAAGAAGTAATTTGTTCCAACAACTAGTTGCTTTGTCAATCTGTTAACTTCCTATTCCATGGTTGGTAAAAGTTAAAATGGCTTGTTGACATCTTTAATGACTACTTTTGACCCAAACAACTAGTTTGAATTTATTCTATGTTGATTTTCCCTCTAGAAATTCGACTTCAGCCCTCATACACTGGATCTCTAATGTCCTTGCCTCCCTGGAAAATATGAAACATGTGTTTTGTTGTGTTGGTCCTGATCTGTACTGGGTATGTCTCTTATTTTCCACATCACCTAGGGCATTGCCATGTCATCATCCTGTATGCCACGTCATACTACCCTTGTGCTTGTTCTCCAATGCCTTTGAAGATCACTGAATTTTGACACTTAGATATTCTTTGTTTCTTTATGCCCACCACTTTTGACATAATGGATGCAAGATTCTGCTCAACACAACACCGCTAGAAAATCTCTTGGAAAATTTTCCTGTACTATTGAGTATTGACCAAGTTTGACCAAGCCATAACTTTTCACTAGATGCTCTGATAAAAAAACTTCCATGTGGCATGGAATCCTCTAGTCATGTTGTGCAATATGAGACTAGGTTGGCCTTTTGACTATTGGACCATTTTGGATTGGGAACCGTGAACTACCTTGGGAAACGTGAAAGTGTTTAGATGAGATTTCTATATTGTGAGAGTTGTCATGAGGAATATTGCACCAAGGCCAAGGTCACCTATAGACTCGATAAGACTCTAACCATGTGGAATGACATAGGTGGATCTTGATGTGGTTTGGACTAGTCCATACACCGGTGATCACCCATACAAAATGAAGACACCCTTAAAACCATGAGTCCTCAAGAGAAGCCCGCCAAAAGCCATCCAATCCAATTAGGGATGAGAGTGCTTAGGTGAAGCTTTCAAGGGACAGGGCATGGTTCGACCAAACAACTGAAATACAGACAAACTGAGAAGACACAGGTCTAGGATGCTTAGTACAGGGCCTCACATGGTTTTTACATGGCTCTTGACTTGTGACCTTGGGCTTAGAATGGTGGTGAATATTGCATTGAAAGAATCTATGTACCCCTGTTGATAGGAAGGGTAATGGATGGATCCAACTGTGGAACACATGCTCTTCTCAAGAGGATGTGAGAACCTCATAATCTTCCTCCTATCACTTGAGCGCTTGACAATAAAACATCTATACCCTAGAGAGATTCAAACTGAAGTCTTATCCCTTCCTAACATAGTAGTAAAACCAAAATGAAATGCCAACTAATCTAGGGAATGAAATAACATCTAACTTGCAAATCATAACAATGAACAATGCATAACTAAAGTATAGTAGCACATCAGTAAAACAAAATTACACAAACTAAAATGAAAACTATGCTGCAGTTAGAAATGCACCCTTGATAGCTTTAATTTGTACCTTTGTAGTACAATTTCAAAGCTTTCCCATTTATGGGCAGTGACAATCTCTCACCATCTAGATAGCCAATGTGGAACAAATTATCACCTACAATCTCAACAACGATGTAAGGTCCCAACCATAAACTGTCAAATTTACCATGTTTACCAAGTTTTTCTTTCTTTTTGTTCTTGAGGAAGACCAAATCATCAATTGCGAAATCTCGTCTTTGAGCTTTTTTGTCAAATTTCTTCTTTGTTGCTTCTCAACGCTTGAGGAGATGATCATTGGATCTTCTTCTGTTTTCATCTAATTCAATTAACTGTGAAATTCTTTCCTGCAAGGCATCAGAGTCATTAGAAACATGTTGCAAAGATATGATATACATGAATTTTCAATTGAATAGGCAAAGTAGTTTCCATCCCATCTACCAATTCAAATGGGTTTTTACTGGTAGATTCTTTTGTTTTTATTCTATCTGCCCACAAAGCATGCTTCATTTGGCTATCCCATTTTTTATTTTTGACTACAGTTTTTTCATAATGTTCATTAAAATTTTTATTACTAGACTCAGCGAGACTATTGCCTTGCGGATAATAGTTAGACGAATGGGACAAGATCATGCCATAATCAAAGTAGAAAGATGATATTTTTGTGGAACTAAATGCTTTGGCATTATTAGTTGTGATTTTCAAAGGAACCCCGAAATGGGTTATGATTTTATCTTCTAGGAAGTTAATTACTATGTCATTGGTGGCCTTCTTGGCAAGCATGGCCTCTATTGACCTAGTGAAGTAATCTATAGTGGTTAGATGCCACTTATGACCATTATTGGAATTTTCCTTATATACCCAATGAGGTCAAGGCCTCACTACTATAACGGTTCCACCACCACTACCGATTGTAAAGGGAGCACAACCAATTTTGGCTTTCCCATGAAATACTGACACGACTGACACTCTCTAACAAGCTTGTGGATATTTGAAAGGATGGATGGCCAATAGTAGCCACCACTAAGGATCTTTTGCGTGGTAGTTTTCGCAACGTGATAGCCATTGCATAATCCTTAGTGAAGCTCCTTGATCAGGGTCTGGGATTCTTCAAAGTTGACACATCGCAAGATTAACCCATTCAGGTTCCTCCATCCTATCTTTTGATCAACGAAGCAATACATAATGGTCTCAAGTCTCAGGGATCTTTGCTTATGCTCTGGAAGGTTCCTAGGGCTACTCAAATGTTGGAGGTAGTAAATGATATCTCTGTACCAATCAATATTCTCCAAATCTTGAGCATTTGTGTTAACCATGACATAGTTCTTGTCATTAATGCAAGGGATATCTCATTGCCCTCCGCCATGAGTTTCACAAGTACTTGACCCCTAATCACTTTTGTGTGTTTGATCTTCAAATCGCATTCTTGTATTTTCGACACCCATTACCTCCTATTCCTGTTGCCTCAAAATCTAGCAAGTTTTGTAGAGCAGTAGTCTACAAGGAAAAAACTAGACTAAGGGACAACAATGAGTTGTGGCCCACAGTCACTATAGCTACTACCTCTTGCTCCTTGTGGACTTTCACCACTAGGAGGCTTCCTCTTGATAGGTCGCCTAAGGATATATCAAAAACAAGGATCAAGGTGACAAGAGAGGCTTATAGAGGACAAATCTTTTTAAGGACAGGGCTCATTAAGCTAGGAAAGGCAATATGCGTCCTCTAATAAGGCCAAATTAGGGCACAAGTGATTTAGGGATTAATAGATAGCAAGCCAAATGGATTAGCCTAGAATCAAGAGGCCAAGAAAGGGTTTCCCAACAATGAATACTAGCAATCAAATGGACCAAGAAACCTTCAACAAGCCCCCAAATTGAAGCCCAGGGCAAAATCTACCTAGGGCAAGAGAATTAAGCTTTAGAATGGATCGATTTGCAACTAAAGGTGTTAGTTTCTATAGCATCGGATTTGTTCTAGCCACGAAATTTGGTGGAGAGGTTAGAAATTAGAATACATGAAATCTCCAAAACCCATAAATCGTTTTTGGAAATTCCACCTAGAGATGACTTAATTAGATTATTAACCAATTTTTTAATGTTTCCTAAGTCTAAACTTAGGAAAGGTGGTTAATTAATCAAAATTAATTAAGTCAAGGTGAGAATTCTCTAGAAACTCACACGGATCGATCCAAAAATGATCTGAGCAATCGATTAAGATTTAATCTTGGTCGTTGGAGTCCCAATTGGAAGCTATAAGAAGGGATCTAAGTCATAGGACACGTGCCTGAGGGTCACGTGTCCCGTATTTCACATGTTGAACACGAAATACAACCTAAAACGTGTCCAAAATGGTTTTTATCATGTCCGCCAATTGTGACATGCATTTTCGACGTGGCAAAAACATGCCCTAACGTTTTTGCCCCTTAGGACACGTCCCACAAAAAGTCACTCATAAAGTCTGCACATGGTTTATTTGTTTGGTCATTTTTTGCCGTCGAAGTTCGCTGGAGTCGTTGCTGTGTTGGAACTTGATCATTGTTTTCTTGTTGGAATCGTTTTTGCATTGTGTTGGAAGTTCCTTCAACGATTCCCAATTGTCAACTTCACATTGACTTGGGTCCTGGATAATAGCGTTCATGGTTTCGAGCTCGTGGTTTGGGGCTTTTGAGCGTGTGGGGGCCAACTCAACATTTTCTGGTATTCCATATGCCCATACCTATATAATTTGTATCAATGTATTCAAGAGCCTTTTGCGGTGCCAGCTGCCATTCACGATTTTTAACTTTTGAAATATCTTTCTTCATGATCTCTATAGCTCGATTCATTTGCTTGTTCTCGAAATATCCATCCACAAATATTTCCCATGTTTTGAAATTTGGTTCTCCTCCTTTTCTAAAACATGTTAAAGAAAGACTTTGCGACCTGCCTTTTCAATCATTCCTTTTGTGATATATGCATCAATTAGGACATTGCGCACTCCGATATCATAACTTAGGCTATCAAGTTCCCAATCTTCAAAATATTTTTCGACTCCCCGCATATCTCCAAGTTTGACCAATGAAGAAAGCATGCATATATAGCCATTGTATTGTTTTAATTGCAAATTTCAATGGCTACAAAGAGTTGACTTAAATATATAGGGCTCTACCTAGTTGAGTCTCTCTTGCAATTCCCACATTTTCAAGGGTGTGCAACTTGAGTAAGTTAGATTCATATACTAGTCAAGATAGCTTTGTCCCCCCTCTATCTGAGATCCTCAACTCTATGACCCACTCTATTTCTTCGTCCCTCAAATCAACATCCATCCTTATGTGCAAACACTGTCTAGGGTGGATATGAATGCATACCCCTCAACATTACTAGCTTTCCATCTAGTCCTATGAACTCCATCTCCAATTTACTCCAATTAGTGGTGACACGCCCAAGAGAACACAAACACTGAACTCCCATCACCACATTCGTGTTCGGAACGTCCAGCACGAAGAAATGGTTTGTCACCGAATAATTCCCCATGGTCATTTTCATGGTGGGAACATACCCGGTACACTGCATAATCTTATCTCCTGGCACCAATATTGAAAATCCATCAAAAGCCTTTGATTGAATGCCTCTACACTCCACCCACTGTGCATCAATAAAATTGTGGGTTGCCCAACTGCCCACCAACACTGATACACATTGTCCTTGTATTGTGCCTTTGATCCTCAGTGTCAAATATCTTGGAACTCCTCGAAGTGAAGCAATAATTCCACCACTGGGAAAGAAGGCTCCTCCATTAGGTGGGGGTAGTGGGCCACCTCCTCCCGAGCTCTGAGGTCCACCCTGACCTGCGTCTACCTCCTGGTTTGCATCCTCCTCCTCTGGTTCACTGTTTGAAAATACCTCTATGTTGTGGGCCTTGCCCTTGGTACACTGATGCCCTGGTGCCCATGGCTCCTAACAAGTAAAGAATAATTTCCTCCGCCAGAGGTCCCTCCTAGTCTCATCACCCAACTCTCCCTTCCCTGTCCACTCCTTCTGTGAAGGTCTGGTGTCTTTTCCCTTCTAGGGGAAAGATGGTTTAGTAAGTGCTGGAACCCTCATCTTTGGAACAACATCTAGCTTGTCTTGAGCTCGACTAATGGCATCTTGCAATGATACTGGCCTATAAGCTCGCACTTAACCTCGAAGAGGCTTGACCAAACCCTCGATAAATAACATGATCAATCTTGCCTCGGAAATATTTGAACCATCACTGCGAGCCTCTAAAACTCTGCTATGTAAGCCTTTGCGCTGCTTGTCTACTTTAGGTTAGCCAACTCCTTGAAGTGCAATTCCGGATCCTTCTTATCAAATCTCTCCACCAGCTTGCGAGTGAACTCAATATAGGATTTGATGGACACATCCCCAAGTGTAACTAATCTGTGATACCACCACTCTTGCGCATCACCCTCCAAATGCAATGTGGCAAATCTGATGGCGTCTGTCTCCCGCACAGGATTCAAATTAAAGGAACTGTCTAGTTTTTGAACCCATGACCCTCCAGAACTCCTGGCTGACCCATCAAACCCTGGCAATGCCACTTTCCCTGCTAGCTTTTGACTATCCCAATTTTGATTCTGCTGCCCTCCTCTGGAAGTCCCTATCCCGTGTCAATACTTCTCCTTTAGATGGCAATAGTCTGCAAAAGTAAGTATCCTCCTAACTCTAAGATCAAATGCCTCGCACTCATCAATGCAACCTGTGAATGATATGATCACCTCAGTGAATGCATCAACTTCTATATCTCGCTCTGGTTCCTCAGTGAAGTGAGGCATAATCGGTCTAGGAGTCTGTCCATATGTGTGATTTGTGCGTGGAGGCACATGGCTCCCTTCTCCTATTCTAAAACCTCCTCCTTCATTGTTTCCTCCTCTACCACCTTGAGGTCCTCCGTGCATATTCTATGTTTGTAGTGTTAACCTCATCATCTCCATCATTTGCTGATTCGCTCAGGCCAATTCCTCCAGTAGTAGGTAATATCCGCCCTGTCTGGGCTGCTCTTCACCATTGCCCCCCATGTAGTTTCTAGCATTCTCGAACTATGTATTAGAAAGTTGCTCAAACTCGTCTTCTCTACCACGACCCCTTCCTCTACCTCTGCCTCTACCTCTAGGACGATAAACAACTCCACCAAATGGCTTTGTCATGACATGCTCTTGAGCCCACAACTAGCCAATGTGAAAATTTCGAAAACCAGAATCCTATTGCAGCAACTGGAAATTATTCTCCTAATTGTTATTTTAATTTAACAATTTATTTATTGTTTCTTACAACAAATACTGAACTCACATTGCAACCTACACAAATAAAACTACGGAAGAATAAACGTTGGAAGAAATGTTAGCACACACACATAAAATAACACAGTTATTTTTGGACAAAAGTCCCCGGAGAAGCCCAACTTGGGAATACCAGTGCAACAACTGAGGTATTAATATTAAGCAACAGTGAAATATGTTGACACCTAATCTTAATGATTGGGAATTTTATGTAAATAAATAAATTGGGAAGGTGAATAGTCATCGGGAGATGAACTGAACAATCACTCCCTATTGTATATAACAATGGGTTACCTATGGAATAATAGACGAATCAGTTGTTTGTTTTGTGGAGTTACTGCCTGGCCTGACATGGTATCAGAGCTAGTTCCCTGTTTACCCTTTATGTCTTTGTAACTCCTGATCTGCTCCATTGCTCTCTCTATAGTTCTGTCTGCCACACCTGCGGTGCGCTGACATATTCTATTTATAATTTTTTGCGCCCTATTCATTTGAATACGCTCAAACTCCAAAACCGTTTCATATTCTCTGACTCCTGCAAACTCACCTCTGTCCATAATGCGCTGCCTTTCCAGCGCTGTCTCAACTGCAACCTCACCATTTGCAAACTCACCTCTGTCCATAACGCGCTGCCTTTCCAGCGCTGCCTCTGCTGCAAACTCACTATCGAAACGGTGAATGATGGTATCGTTGAAACGTTGAATGATGGTATCGTTGAATGATGGTATCGTTGAGTGATGGTATCGTTGAAACGTTGAATGATGGTATCGATGGTATCGACTGCTCAATGGTGGCTTAGCGAAATGGTGGCGCTGGCCGGACCCGAACCGGAGACCTTCAGCTCTTTGGCCTCTGCAATCTCTACGCCCTTCATGCTTAGATGTCTGCTCAACAACCATGATATGTTCCATGCGTACTGGTAAAGGAATCTATCTCTTATCTTTGTGCGCTCAAGACTTCAACCACGATCCATCCCTTCCTTAGTTGTCCAGTTGCACAATACCTTGCTGAATCTGAACCGGAGACCTTCAGCGAAATGGTGGTGCTGCCTCGGTCGCAGCGGAATAAGCTTTGAAGCTGCTATTCGTTACAAACTGCTAAAACGCCGATTGCAACATAACGACTTGGCACTACGACAACCGGTGGATGTTCTATTAACGGTGCCCGATGTATTTTGATGTTGTTCAATGAAATGTTTGTCGCTATTAGTATTTTCGGTGCGCAGCAGAAATTGGTATTTTCGGTGCGCAGCAGAAATTGGTATTTTCGGTGCAAGTTGCTATACTCATCGAAATATTCTCTTTGGATTGAATAATATTTGCCATACTTCTTTCTTTTAAAAGTCTGGTCAATATATATATTGAATGACAGAGCGTTTTGAGTGTTTTGAACTGTGGTATGAACGTTATTTGAATAGTTCAGTGTATTGCACTGTGCGGTTGAAATAGTATTTGAACCGCGGCTTTATTAAGTGATATACACCGCCTATGAACTGCATTTGAATCCGTCCATCGAATGGTCTATGGTATATATATTGAATGATATATAT
>APFE030692881.1:115263-134615 GCA_000404065.3 Pinus taeda | reverse complement strand
AGATGGATCTACAAAGTTAAGCAGGTAGCTGACGGGAGTGTGGAGAAGTACAAGGCAAGATTTGTTTCCCGAGGCTTTTCACAGATTGAGGGGATCGGTTATGAGGAGACCTTTGCACCTGTCGCAAGGTATTCTTCCATACGGACGATTCTTGCTCTCTCAGCGCAGATGGGATGGCACATTCATCAGATGGATGTGAAGATTGCGTTCCTTCCTAGAGGTCGGAGGAAGGAGGATGCTACTTCAGCGGAGGTAGTGGATGCCACTGGTTATCAGTAGTTGGTGGAGTCGCATGTGTGCAGGCTCAAGAGAGGCACATTGGGATATGGATTGGATGAGGTGAAGCTATGTGGCTTCATGGATGCAGATTGAGTAGGGAGCTCAAGAGGCCGAGTATATGGCAATAAGGGCATTAGGTACCATCATATCAGAGATTGTGTGCAGCGGAGGATCGTGTTATTTTCATACATTCCAACAGAGGATCAGGATGCTGATATTCTGACGAAGGCTCTCACCAGGAGCAAATTCGAATACCACCGAGGCAAGATAGGGGTTGCTGATAATCCATATCTTATCGAGAGGGAGTGTTGAGATTGCAACACGATGATGGAGCTTAGTGAAAAGAGTCGCCTTCACTAAGTGGGCCCGCAGGCAAATTATGACGCAAAGTCTATTTTTAGACTATGTCTATTTTTAGACATATGGATCATGTCTATGAGTTGCCAGATGCGGTTTATGGATGATTGGTCAAGTTGGAAAAAATAGATGGACTTCTATTTTTAGACAACAGCGGTGACACTGTCAAGTCTAATTATAGAGCAGTCAAATATTATTAGCTTATAATAATATATAGACTATAAACTTTATCTTATTCTCTTGGAGCACTTTAGTTTGAGCTATAGATGTGGCACATGTAGTTGTCAGAAGGAAATACGTTTTCTTTGTGGGTTAGTTGAGTTGTTGCATGCATGACTTCAGTTAGAACTCAATCAGTTGAGTTTGGTCGAGTTGATTGTGGAGTTGATGGAGTTGTGTTCAGTTTGAGTTGGTTAAACTAGTTGTAATTAGTGTAACTGCAAATAGACTAATGACGAGTTGTTAAACTAATTATTAACTCATAATGCAACTAAAGAATACATCAGTTAACTTAGTTGCATGTCATTGCATGTTTAGTTCAACAGGGACAGGTGTTAGAGGATCAGATTGCTATCAGTTGTGACTATAGTTGTGCATGAGGATTTGCACAATCAATCGGATTGAGTTATGCCAGTGAGAATTGGCCAATACCAAGTGATTATAGCCTCTGATGACATGATTCCCATTGTGAGTGATTCTTTTGAGGTAAATATGAGTTTGGTTCAACCATTCTCATCCATTCTTGAGCAGGTATTGAGCAGTGGAGGCAGGCAAGCAGTGGAATAGATTTGGAGATCAGATTCGAGCTGTATTGTGTGTTACAGGTGGAGATAGTGCTGGATACTTGTGAGAAGTATTGACTATTGTAATGTTACATGTTCTCAATCATTAATATACAGATAGTGTGGGGTTTTCGGCTGTAAGCTTTCCCCGGGTTACATACTGTTGTAATGTGTGCATGCTCTTGATGTTTTATTGTTATTGATGCTGTTATATTGGTGATCAACGTAGAGGAGCTTATGTATTGTGTATGTATTCTGCAATAGTACATGATCAGGATAATCTCCATTGAATATGTGTCTATTATTCAAAATTTCTACAGATTCCCGATGCGATATGCCATGTGGCTATTGGCAATCGCTATCGGCGATTCCGAAAGTCCACACAATAGACTCCTCCTACTTCAACCTTGTGATGTGATAACCTTGTGGACCTGAAAACTTATCAACCCAACTATATAGTATTTTGGGTCTGAGCTTATCGGGGGTTTGGACTTTGACAGTTCCATGGGTCTCTTCCACTCCACTTATGGTTATGCGATGTGATAAAGGTTCAGACCCGATACGGGTATGAACCAGATTTAATAATAATTCAAGTCCAAAACTACGTCCAGCTTAAGCCTTTTTCACGATTTCCCTGTGTAAAGCTGAGTTTTATATGTGGGACTTAACAATGCATTTAAGAAGAGCATCCGTGCCGATATAAGGGAAAAACTGTACCAACAAACTTAATTCACGTATATGATAGGAAAATAAGGCCGAAACACCATTAACAAGGCTCAAAAGGAAACAATTTCCATCAAATACATATGCAAATATATCAGTTAACAGAGAACTGTAAGTTCCTATGCATAAAGAGAATTCTTCAAGAACACAATGCCTCCGGGATCTACCATCTCTAGAGCATCCCGTTATATTATTTATAAATAATAGATAAGTCCTCTTGGTCCTTATCCCATACAAAATCATGCCTTTTACATAGAGCGCTTTAAAGCAATCATGCATAAAACTTATTATCGCTTATCCATGAGCGATTATTACAAAATACTTTTATTCTTAATTATATCCCTGTCCTAAACTAGAAAAGCATGGAAACTGCTAGCTAAAGGATGCCACTCCTTTGCCTGTATATTTTTTTGGATTTTTGGAATAAGTTTGAAGATTTTCCCTCCAAGTCTCATGCCCCTGCATCACAAATCCTCTCAACAAACTTCCGCTTGTTTTGGAATTTCATAGCTCAACAAGCCACCTTATCTGAGGGAAGAAACCTTCTTCCTACCTATATTAGCTTATCCATATGCCTGAGGGTACTTATTCCTCCTATTCAGAATTTTGAGGCCCTCATCCCTCTCCTAGGGTTGTGGCTCTATCATAAGACAGACTGTGACTAGCTCTATATGCCTCTCGATATCTCTATTCACAATTTTGAGGCCCTTAAACAATTCCTATGGTTTCAACCCCTTTTCTCGACACATAACAAACTCTAAAATCCCTTCGGTCAACACCTTACTTCGGCCAACACGCAACTTAACCTTCCTTTCTGATCAAAGAACTAAATCGACTTCTCTTGGATAATTACAAAACCTACGCAACCTCTCTTGGAATAGATCCTTCCTTACTACATCTCTCTTAGGCTTCTTGTTCTCCACAAATGAGATCCTTCACACTTATCTCTAGTCACTACTCCCTCAACAAAGCTCTAATACCATGTTGACTTTTTCTACAAGATACATAGGAGAAACCAATCTTTTGATCTGATAATTACTACCTAACAATATCAATACAATTTACTTTATGCCACTGATATTATTCAATGATTACACACTTAACATTTTAAAAATAATGCAATAAAACTAGTAAGATCATTAAGAGACAACCATGCACAATAGGGACAAAAAAGTTTCCCCGGGAAACCAAAACTTGGGAGAAAACCTAGAAATTTTTCTTCTAGGAGAAATTATTCCTAGGGTTGTGGCCCCTTTTCTCCACACATAATAGAATCAAAAATCACTGTGGTCAGCACCTTACTTCGTCCAATACACATATTAACCTTCCTTTATGATCATAGAACTAACTTGACCTCTCTTGGATAGTTACAAAACCAACTTAACCTCTCTTGGAATAGATCCTCCCTTGCTACATCTCTCTTAGGCTTCTTGTTCTCCACAAATGAGATCCTTCACACTTTTCTTTAGCCACTACTTTCTCAACAAAGCTTTGATACCATGTTGAATTTTTCTAAAAGATGCATAGTATAAACTATACTTTTGATCTGATAATTACTACCTAACAATATTCATACAATTTATCTAATGCCAATGATATTATTCAACAATTATACAGATAATATTTTAAAAACAATGAAATTAAAATAGTAAGGTCATAAAGAGACAACCATGCATAATAGAGACAACAAATTTTCCTTGGGAAACCTAAACTTGGGAGAAAACCTAGCAAATTTTCTTCTAGGAGAAATTATTCTTCAACAAGGTTTACAATTCCAAATTGTCTAGAAATCTGTGCCAAAAATCCATGTTAAAACTTCAGTCAAATTCATCCTATATCTACTTTCATGTGTGGTTGTTATAGAAGGGATATTATGATGAGTGAGTGATCAAATGAAGTGTCACATCATGTATATATATGATCAAATGGGTGCATTTACCGCAAGGGACACGTCCCTTCATGAGCTGGGCTGACTTGTCCTTTTTGATCCCACATGAAGCCCAATTAATTTTTATTTATTTATTTTTATTTTCATAAATATTCTAGGCTAACTGAGGAGGGCTCTTGGAATGTGAGAATACCTACCAATGCCACACAAAAATCCATAGGATCCACTAGCCCAAATCAACTTGTTCCCTATTCTCAAAAATTTCTTTTCATGACATTGTTGGTCCCCCATTTCAAATTACAAAATGTTCTAACCAAGTCCCTTTTCAAAATTCAATTTGGCCTTCAATTGACCCACGAAAACATTATAAAAATTAATTTTCCTACATAATGCACCTTTCAGGTGTGCATTCTACAAAATACACATTGTTGGTTTGTTACTGGTTCGACAAAATGCACTTCTAAGGGAAATATAAAATTTTGACACACCCGATTGAACTCAAACTCACGACCTCCTGTGGACTGACAAAAATTATCACTAATTACATTGGCGTGTTTCTTGTTCAACCCTCACAATAGATATCTATGTCATATCTTCTCCCCTGATCAGATCATGCAATGAGCAACTACATCATACTCGTAAATCTAGGTCATGCCAATCATACTTTGGAGAGCTTGGTCATATATGAAGAGCCAAATCAAAGACTAAGAGAACAAAGCACATGTCATACAATGATTTAGGTCATACACAAAGATCCACTGCAATGAGATCCATACCGATCATTCCATGAATAGCCAGGTTACACATGGAGAGTCATAGTCATACCATGAAGATCCAAGTCACATACAAAGATCCATGTCAAAATTTATTGCACCAATCATACCACATTCATATTGTACACACATGGAGAGCCATTGCAGTGAGAGCCATAATAATCATAACATGAAGATCCAGGTCACACATGGAGAGCCATTGCAATGAGATCCATACCAGTCATTCTTTGAACAACTACGTTACACATGGAGAGCCACAAGCATACCATGAAGATCTAGGTCACATACGAAGAACCATGTCAAAAACATTTGTGTCAATCATACCATAGTCATACCACGAAGATCCAAATGACATACAAAGACCCAAGTCAATTTTTTTTTTGCCAATTATACCACAGTCATACCACAAAGAGCCAGTTCACATATGAAGAGCCACAAAAAAATCCATTTCAAAAATTTTGTGCCAATCATACCTCAATCATACCATGAAGAGCCAAGTCATATGCAATGGCAATCTCGAACTTGCGACATCCAAGGCTGCATTGCCTCATTCATACCACAAAGGTAGAGCCTTTACTTGTTACACCACTCTTCTTCGAATTCTTTTCAACTCAAGCCATATGCCCATGTATTTATATGAGTATAGGGGGCGAATTTAGATATGGGGATGACATTTAGAACCTTCATGGGGCCACAACATGTGACCCGAACCTAAGGGCACATGGTCATCCTTATGTTGACATCATGATGTCATAACCACCATGAAAGACTCTCTAAGTGGTTCCATGTGTCACCCAAATTCGTACCTATTGGCCAACCAAAATTTCCATTTCAACATGCCACATGGAACCTTGTTGGTCTGCCATATCATCATGTCCACATCATAATCCTTAAGCTAGTATCGTGTTCCCATGTGTCACTTGATTTCCATATGTCTAATATAGATCTACCACCTAAGCATCCATGTTTGAGGGCCATGTCACAATTTTCTATGGTTGGGGGTCCATGTGGCATCCAAACATGAGGTCCACCTAACACCTACAACATGTCACAATGACATTGGCATGATGTGTGGGTGCAACCTCTGTTAAACTTCACACAACACTGCAATATCCATCTTTCATGAAATTTATGATGATCAAATCTACCCTGAGATGCACAAAATTTAAGTTGGTTAATCAGTGCACAATTCCACATTCCATCTATCCTTAAATTTCCTCAAAGTCATGGTTCTAATCCAAATTTGCACTACATTTATGAAATTTAGCGTTTCTAGTAACAAATTTGGTGTTTTTTTCCCTTTTTTCCACTGCCACCTTCAAAGTGACTTATCTTTTCATCCAGGAAGAGTTTGACCAAGTGTGATATAATGTTAGAAATTTCTTAGAGAGGAATATCCAACCATACCATCCATAGATTAATTTGAGCCTCATAACTTCAATGAATGCTTAATAAACTTCAAGCCACTTTATCATCATTCGATGTGATTTGTTAAGTCACCGAACTATTATACTCAAAAATCTTCTTCCTTTGACTTAGCATTTGGCATTAATGACATTGGTTGTTATCAGTGAAAACATTATGTCTAACGATATTCCATTTTTTCATTACTGGAAACACCATTAGAAATTCATGGTCATTGGATGACATGGCAATAAACTAAACTCCCCTTGTTAAGTTGTTAGTAACTTGTGTAAAGTTGCTAGTCTAATTCAGTTGGTTTCTTTTTCTTCTCAACAAACGAAACTCCCCCTATCAATTTTCTTGTCCCAAATTTTTATCTCTCTCTTTCAATGTCTACTTTCTCTCCCCCTTTAACATCAATGATAAAGGGACCTACTAAAGAGATGAATACTTACCATTGCTACATAATTGTTCTTGTATCTTTTGGTGGACCTATTCTTATTGTGAATGAATTATCCCCCTGTGAATAAACTCTCTTCCTATGATTTTTCATGGTATCCACATAATCCTCTCATCATAGGCTAGAGGGAAGCTCTATACTGTTTACATAATAACAGGGAGCCATTCCTTGTTGTGAATGAATTCTCATATATATGCATGTTGTCATATTGTAGTCATACTCACTTGTAATTTCTTGCTGACATATTCCCCCTGTGAGTGTGCTGAAAGAAATCCCTGTATTTTAAGAGATATTACCTCCAAATCATCCGCAAAAGTCTCTAATCCATTACATGTGTCTCAATATTCACTCTTGAACTACTCGAATTCACTAGATTGCTCAACCGCTCTTTCTGATTTTTTTCTTCATATATCTGGTCTCCCTTCTTCAAACTCATCTATCATGCATATTATTGCTTGTTCAAGTTTCATTTCATTATTCTATGTTCTTGAAGAAGCTTTCACAAATGGATTAGATCTAAGTGATCAAATCTATCCTTGGTTATTCTTCTTTCATTCTCCATGCCTTGGTGTTTATTCTTGGTTGAGTAGAGAATCCTTCTCCCTTAAACCATCTCAAATTGATCCTGCAATCACATGCTATATTTCCTTCATTGTGGCACTTGTAACATTCTATATTGGGCTTGAATCGACAGAAATGGCATGTTTCTATAACTTTTGATTTGATTTCCCATACATTTGTTCCTAGAATTCTGATAATATTTTCTATATATGGCATAATAGTTTGTGGCATAGGTTCTGCAATCCTTTGTTTTATGTCCAAATTTAGTTCATGACTAATAATGACCAAAATACATTTTGATACCTAGATGCATGAAGTTTTCTTGATGAAGCATTTATTCTAAAGTTGTTCCTTAGAAGAGATTCATCTCTTTGGTTATTTTTGACCCCTATTCGATTATTTATTGTAGATCCCTCGAGCATATTTTATGTCATAGTGGTCCTTTTACTTTCATTCCAGTTTCTTTCCTTACTTGGGCTAGTTTTATCTTGTTGATTCCTGGTGTTCTTTTGACTACCAATTGAGATGTTGAAGTGAATGTATTTGGGCTGATCCATCTCTTTCTTGGAATCATCAATTGTGTTACTACCAGATCCAATGAATGTATGCACATATATCTTAAGTTGTTCTCTATTTGGTGTCCTTGAGGGATATTAATCTTTGAATGTCTCCCAATCTTCTTGATTACCAATACCTATTTTGATGAGGGGAGATATTTGGATGTGATCTAAAGGCTCATACCCTTTAAGGTGCTTCAAATTTTGACTAAACCAATTTAACTCTTTTTCAGAATCACAATTTCTTCTTCCATTTTTTCACAAAGTTCTTCCTTTTTTTTAGTTGTTTTGAAAATAAATCCTTTATCCTTTTAGTTTCTTTTAGTTCAATTTTGAGAGAGATGATAGAGTTAGCATCAAGATCTTTAACTTCACATTATTACAATTGTTGTTCTAGTTGATCTACCATATTTCTTAGAGATTTTAGTTCTTTCAATGCACTCATGAGTTCTCCTTCACAATCTACTTTTGCTTCAATTTCTTCTTTAGCTATGAATAATATCTATCCTCTTTTATTATCAGATATGCTTCCATTTCTGTCATAATCACCGTATTTTGGAGTACAAGCTTCTCTTTTTGGAATTTCATTTTCTTTTAAAAACATTAGATTTTAGTTTCACTTCATCATCACTATCATTCATTTTTGCATAAGGACGTTTAGAAGCATAGTGTCCTATTCTTCCACGCTCAAAACATTTAAATGGAAACTTAGCTTTAAAATTTCTACTTCCCTTCCTTTGGTTCTTGTCTTGTCCTTTTTTGTTCTTAGTTCATATGTAGTAAGAGTTCCATGAAGGAAATCCATGCTTAATTTTTGCATGTTATATATCTCTTCAAGGGTTAATACTTTAGGATGAACCTTGAGGGAAGTGATACCAATAATTTTTGAACAATATTAGCTTCCTTGATTTCTTCACTGATACCAACGATAGAGTTGACACCACTATCTATTCAAAGGAAATATGAAGCAATATTTTCATCTTCTTCCATTTTTATACTTTTAAACTGACCTCTATAAGTTTGTAGCTTGGCCTCCTTTACTTTTTTTATCCCCTTCATAATAATTTTTGAGCTTGTTCCATAGTTCATTGGCTAACTTGCAATGCATTACTTTGAAACAATCAGTATCTGATAAGACACTTAAGATGGCATTCGTGGCTATTGCATTAGATGTATAAAGATCTTTATCAACTGTATTATTGGGAGGAATAGTAGGTACTTGGTAGTAATATTCAATAGTCTCCAAAATATCAATACCTAGGGACATGATGTGGGTTTCCATTCTTATCTTCTATAAAGAATATTTTGTTCCATCAAACTGAGGAGGCTTTCCTAAAAATATGACAGTGACCATTTTCCTTGATCAACCTTCCAGTGATTATTTGTTCATGAAGAAACTTTCTCTAATACCAATTATTAGACTAATGAGTATACTAAGAAGGGGGGATGGATCAATGTAATGCCCAATTTTCATCAAATTAAACAAGTTTTCAATCAATGAAAACTATAAACATAATCATGCATCATTAAAGATCATCATCGCATTAACACATCAAAAACACCAAATGTACGTGGAAACCCCTGTGAGAGAAAACCACAAATACTTTTATCTTCTTCAATTTTTTATTACATAATTCACAGGCACCAAATTGTTAGATACAAAATCCCCAAAAATATGATTAATAGGTACCAACCCCCAAAATAGATTTGCAGGAACCAACTTGATGAAGGAATGAACCCTCAAATGTGCAAGAACCAACTTGTTGTAGGATACAAATTGATTGAGGCATCAACCTAAAAAATATGCATGCACCAACTTGCAGTAGGCTCCAACTTGATTGAGGCACCAACCTTTGAAATATGGTGGACCACTTTTCACAAATTTTCAAACTGGATCCACTAGCCCAAATCAATACGTTCTTTAATCATCAATGTTCAACATCTTCTTCATCTCAAAACCTGTTCATGATTTCTAGAGAATATTGACAATAACCATGCCCCACTATTATCACCCAAAAAATGTTCACCTAGCCATTTCCTACTAGCTTGATCCAAATACACCATGTAAGATGAGTTTTACTGTCGAAAAACCCACTTTCACCATAGGAAATAATTTAGTAAACCATTTTCCTAAATTGTTTCTCATTAAAATCCAAAAAGCCCCATGAGAATAATTAAATAAATCATCATTTATTTAATATTTACAAGAAATAATTAGAATAATTAAATAAATCATTATTTATTTATTATTCCTTATTTATCCCCTATTTTCCTTATGAGATAATTGTTAACTCATTATTTAATAATTGTTTCAAATTCATATTTTTCATAATATTCACAAAATGATTATTAAATAATTTTTATTGTTAATTACTTCAACCACTTTCTAAATAAATATATTTGACCATTTTGAATATCTTTTCCCTCTAAAAAAATATAATAATATTCACAACAACTAGATTTTGATTTAATCAATAGTAATTTATTATTTTCTAATTCTCAATCTATTCTAAAATTTTGTTAGAAATAGAGGGTTTTCTTTCTGTTCTTCACCATGACCATTTTGATCGTCCCCATTATCATCTCATAGCATTTGAGCTCCCACTTGAGTTTAAGCACCTTTTGTTTTATTTTTTGCCCATTGTATACCACATATTGTGAGAGAGAGAAGCACACTATTAAAACATAAGGTCAAGAAGGATCCATCCCATGGAGGAGGATTTGCAAACCCAATTCTGCAATCACACTTCACCAGGTGTATTATTCTCATTTAATGAAATTGATCTGTCATATTCTCCATTGGGTTACTACACTTATATTACTGTTGTTATGTGTTTCTATTTGCATATTATATTTTTCTACAGAGTTTTCTAACATCTTGTTGTAGCTTTGAAGCATATACACAACAATATTATGTTGTTAGGGTTATAAGTCACCTATAACTTAAGTGAAGGGATTTTCTCTCCCTTGTAGAAATACTTTACACTAACAAATGGTGACTCCAATGGTGTAGCGATTTAGAACCTTGGTGACTATTGTTTCGGCTATTTTCAATATTTTCCTATTTTCTCTGAATTTCTATTTGTAGATTTCTTTTATTTTCTAAAAAAGTTTTTGTTTCTTTTGGGGTTTCGCATCTTTCAACAGGTCACAGGTACCATCCGACCAAGAGATGACATAATCTGAGCAGAGTTTCCAAGCGAAATAAGAAGGAAAATAACACACTTTTTAGCCTCTTTTCTGCACTCCCCAACACACTTTTCAACCAGGTTTCTGCATCTGGACACACTTTTTAGGTCAAAAACTGCGCTCTACATTTTTCTAGTGTTTTTTTTTTTTTGGAAATTGTTGCCTGTGTGACAAGAAGGGATTATGTTCTTTTCTAATCCACCTCTAGGCTTGGATCCACTTAGTATTTTTCTCATTGAGGAAGGAAAAAGGACCCTAGGGTTTAGAGTACACCTCTATCATTGAGGAAGAGAATTGTTGAGTTGAGGAGCCTAGTGTGCAACATTTTCAGCCACTGTTTTTGAGTACTTTTTCCAACCTTTTCCAGTCTTTTTAGACACATTTTTACAACACTTCATTCCCTTATGAATCTTGTGTTGTTTTCCCTCTTTAGGATCGCCTTGAGTATCCTCCCATTTGTAGCTTGTTTTCTACCATTTTCCAGCATTTTTCACTTCTATTTTTTGCTGGTTTTCTGCATCACTTTTAGTATATTTTTTACTTTAGATCCTAGTCCCTTAGACAATAGATATTTTAGCCAATTTTGTGACTTTGAGTTTCTTGTTTTCCATTATTTTTCTTACTGCTTAATTTCCTTCTTGGGTGGGGGTTTATGTACTTGAGCTTGTTGTTTATTTTACTATTCATTTCAGTACTATTTACATTTTATGCACTTTCTTTTCATCAGCATTGACATCATCAAAACATGCTTAAATTAACTCATCAAATTGACACATTTTTCACACATGCACACCCTAAGTGAATTTACATTTGATTACAACCACCAAACCAAGACTTGAAACACTCCACCATAATAATAACTTAACTCACGTAGATTAAACCCACTTTGGAACTAGGGCCAAAACAATCTTTGTAGTTAGGTGTAGGATAAATGGGATAGTCTTCCAATAAATCCCATTAATTTCTTACATTAATACATAGAAAGCTGACATTTTAGGGAGCTTAAAATCCTTCACCATCCCATGGTCTAAAAACAGAGCGCGTTAGAAACCTGATTTAGAGGAGGTTAGGCTAGGTCATGGTGCGAGCGGTTCTCCTCGAGGCTCCTGAACTCATGGTAGGGAATCTCGTGTCATGGATGATCACCAAGAATCTCAAGACTCGACCTCCCCCATGGGACGAAGGTAACCTTAGTGGCCAATCTTAGGAAAACACCCTATAGGACTGGATGTGGGAAAGAAGTTGGCCCTCTATGCCACCTTTCTCTAGACAACCCTACTTGTGGGGATCAGATTCCATCAAGTAAGAAGTCTCTAGTAAGGCTGTCTAAAACAATAGAACTAGGACTTGTTTGAGGATTTAGATCAGCTTTAGGCTAGAGGTTGTTTTTTCTTTGATATGGTGTATTTTTTTGAAATAGAGTAGCATATCATAATAGTTAGTTTACACTTGGCACAATTGCACTTGGTGTTTTCTTATTGTTCATATTATCTTCCGGATCCATCGCATAAGGATTCTTCTTCATCGACATTTCGAACTAGCAACAATGGTTCATCTTCAGGATGTGAAAGAATATTGCACTAGGTGTTTTTTTGTTGTTTGTTACTCTTTTCTCCTATAATCACCCTTTATCCTTTCGAGTTTTCTTTGTCTTGACACCAGTGCACCCCCTAGGTTGTTGTCGTGAAGGCTTCGAGGCCTTCTCCCTCAGTTTCCTTTAGGACATCCTCTCACCCATGCTCGTCAATTTAGGTACCATACTCCTAGTCCTCCATTGAGTCTACATATAGACTCTAGTTCTTCTGATTCTTCTAGTTCTTCCCATGATTTCATATCTTCCCAACACCACATCACCACCATGACAGGTGCTAATGTAGGTGGTATAAACCCAGTTGGTAACCAAGGTCCTAACTAAGGTAACCCTACAGGAGGAACCTCATCATATATGGCCACTAATCCACCCTTGCTTCCTTATATTGATGATTTTAGCCTCCCTGATTTAAGCCAACTCATCAACGATCCCCTTCTTCATAACCATAATTGGCCTCCCATTCCCACCAAACTTCCCTCAGACATTCCCAACTTTGAAGGTAATCCTAGAGAAGACCCCACCAATAATGTTTGCTTTTTCCACATGTGTTGTTCATCAAATTCCATCATCGAAGACTCTATTCGTCTTCTTCTCTTCCAATGCACCCTAATTGAAGCTTCTTTCAAGTGGCATGTCAATCAAACACATGCCTCTCATTCCACCTTTGCAACCCTTGCCAATGATTTTCTTTCATATTTCCAATCACCTCTTCGATATGACACTGATATCGAACTATTAACCTCTTTTCGTTAAACTTCTGCTACTTTCCTTTTCTGACAATGTATAAGAATGGAACATAAGGAGGAGAATTTGTAAAGCCCCTAAGTTTGAAGACCGTGTGTATATGGATTAGTTTTTGAGAATCCTTTTGGCCCCCATAGGTATATATTTCACCTCTCACTTCCCTCATGCTGAGGTAGAAGCCCTCCAGATAGCCTTGAGATATGATCTGATATATTCCCAGTCAGGTTATGTTTATATTGTCCTCCCTGATCTGCCTCAAATTGGTGCTGCTTATGCATCGGGGGAATCTCATGTCACTGACGGTATCGTTGGATCCCTTTCCCACCCTCATTCATTACCATATTCTCAACCACCTATGAGCTATTGTAAACCCCAGGGGGGATCAGTTTCGCTTACACTTACCCCCCTCTTGATCCTTCGCGTGTCAACTCTTACCAAGGTATAAGCACATCATATGTATTTCCCCATTCACATCAGCTGATGCTAGGGCCAATTGTTGCTCATCTGGGTTACAAAAATGTTATTGCAGATCCTTATTATCCCTATGCACTTCCTAGCACTCCAACCCTAATGGCACCTACGCCTCAACCTTCAATGCCTCCACCTCCTTTGCTTTAGCAACAACCACCTCCACAAAATCAAATGTATTCTCAATAGAGTGCTACTAATCCCCCTAATCCCAATAGAAGGAATAAGGGGAAGGGTAACTAGAACCAAGAACCTTAAGGTAATCAAGGAAATCGAGGTAGACAACCTAATTCCCATAAGGGTGGCCAACCTAATCCCGCAATCGAGCAACAAGGAGCACAACCCAAGAAAAAAGAGGCTTGTTGCAGAATTTATATCCATTATACTCATGAATGTCCCTTTTTACCTCAAATGCATTAGGCATGAGGAACTCAAACAACTGCTTCTAGAGGACCTCCGCCTATGGCTCCACCTCCCCCTCCCTCTTCTTCGTAGCCGACAATGCTTACTAATCCATTTCCTTAACAAGGATATGTGGCTTCCCAACCCACCCAAAACACTCCAACCCCCCAAACTTTCCAATCTAGCAATAGTAATTAACCGATTCTCATGATGAATTTTAAAGACATCAACCTCTAGACTCATTATTGCTAATATGACAATCCTCCTAATAAGTCAACAACTGATTCCAACCAAAAAGTTCTATTGAGCCCCCATCGTCACCAAATGGTACCTTACAAATCCCTCAACCTAAAGTATAGGTTCACCCCAAGATCACCAAAGGACCATTACATCGAAATGTTGCTTCTTCTAAAGCCACCCATACTTATAGTATAGTAAATGACTTGACACAGTCTCCTACCACCATGTCAATGTTGAAAGTCCTCCAAACCTGCCCATCCCAATGGAAATATCTACTGCCTTCTCCGATTTCTATGGATCCTTATGATGATCGTTTGATCGTCTTTGATATCGATAAAGTAGAACATCCCCCCTCCCTTCATCCATTTCCTTTCATATACCAATATCCATAAATAACGCCATTGTCCAACAATGTATCATCGACGAAAGCGCCTCCACCTATGTGATGGACACTGGTGTCTAGAAGCAACTTAGTTCCCCTGACCTATTGTTTGGTCAATTTAGTGTCCTAAATTGCTCTATACAAATTATCAATCGGAGTATCGTAAACTGATGAAGTGTAGTGCACTGTTTGTGCTAGATAACCCTTCTTACTTTGTTGTTTTTGTGTTTTATGTTGTTTTGGGGGTTCTTGGTCTTTAGTTCCTAATGATTTACAATGTAATTATCAAAAACTTAAATCTAACTTTTGTAAAGACTTCTCAAAATCTAAAGATGAAAACAGAGCTTAAGAAAGACTTGGAATCAGAGCTCAAGAAATGAAAATAAAGTTTCTATTCCTATTTCACTATTATTTCCAAATCATGAATTAAAACCAAAAGTGAAATTTGCAATTGATGTCTAACTAACTACAAAAATAAAACTAAATGAAATACTTAGTTACTCTGCCTCTCAATTTTGGGAGAAAGTCTCCTTGGGATGACATTTGAGGAATTATGTACTTCATTATTCTAAAGGAAAACAAATACAGAGATGTAGCAAAGATTCATTGCACAAATGAAATGCTCAACCACTTAGTTTAGGATGAATTATCAACTTGAAGGGTTTTTAGAGACATTCATTAACGCCATGAGTTATTAATCTTAAAAAATAAAATGGCAAAGACAGTAAATGACACTGATCAGTCTAATTGAGAATTTAAAGACTAGTAAAACAATGAATGAAGAAAACTAGATTACATCACTGAACTTCATCTTCTAACTACTAATAAAAACTAGAAAGAGATTCTAAATTATGAACATTGTTAATAAGAAAATCATGGAAACTGCATTACAAACTTTGTTAGCAAGAAAATGATTATAAACACTGTGAAAGAAAATGATGAATTTACAGTCAACAAGAAGAAGAAAAATAAAATGAAATGAAACCTTTCTTAGTGCAGGGGCCCTCTGCAATTGATTAGGCTACGCTTGCTCAATCAACGCCAAGGAAACTCCTTCAAATTCTCATAAAACATGCGGTCTTCATATTAAAAACAAGGAAACAAAATGCCTAGAAATTACAAAGTTCAAAACTTGATTTCACAATAAAACTAACACTATCACTACTAACCTCCTCGGTTCTTTACATAGGTATTTATAAGAAAACCATACAACTGTTTCTGGAGAAAAATATGCTACAGTCAAAACATGTAGAAGATAGGTACATGAAATTTCTTCCTCAGCTGTTGGAGACATAAATACAAGATGGTGGCTATTGGATTCGGTTGCACAGGTGGCTGTTGCAGTCTGTAGGTTCAGGTAGTTGTTTCAGATAACGCTTCCCATTACTGCGAAACGTGTTAGTTAACCACGAAACAAAGTCCTGTTACCTTCGGTCTCTGCGTTTGACTTCTCCATTAATCGTAGTCTTATACCAACTTCCTTGTCAATCTGGGCTAGGTTAATAGGATAGGGTCCATGCCACGATGATTTCCAAGTTGCCCATGTAGTTAGTTTCTCCTTCTGACACCTGAAACCTGTTAAAGCATGAAGGTAGCTGTGGAACAACTGATTAGCTATAGAATAGGCTGCATTCCATAGCTAATATACAAAAAATTATTCAAACATCAAAACATAAAAACATAATATGTAAACCACTAAATGTCCTCCTTAAGACGACATATATTGATCATTAGAATGCATCTTTCTCATGGAAAAACAAAGAAAAGGAATGAGAAGAGTTGCTAGGGAGAGAGTAATTCTGAGACTCAACATACCCCACTAAAAAATTATTGCATGTCCCCAAGAAATCTCGCCAAAAATGTGAACTCTTTTTTTTATTGCATCTGCTCAGAAAATTCTGCCAATACATCTCACTTCCTTCTCTTGCTCTTCTTTGAAGTGACAACCATCCTTGGTTTCTTCATGAGAAGTATGTATTTGAGGTTGATCACCGTCTTGTTCAAGTTCCTATTCTTCCTCTTTAACTTCCTATTTTTCTTGTACCATAGGCCTAGGTGCAATATGGTATTGTCATGAATGGCCTTATCCAATTTGCTTTGTTCCTTTAGGGCTTCATTTTCTTTCTTAATGTGCTTGTTCAATATCTCCAACTCATAGATTTCTTGTTTGAGTGTGTCAATCAGAGGTTCTTATGGATTGACAGGTTGTTCTGGATTGGATGAGGAACCTAGATCCTTTGAGACATTTTTCTTTTCCAGTGATTCTATGCAATCATAAATTTTTTGTTGAATTGGATCTATGCCTAGGGATCCTCTACTGGGGCAGCCTTCAAAACAATGTTTAGGAGAGTTTTGAGGACTGTATGTAAGTGGAATATTTTCAGGAGATGATGTTGGGATTTCTCCTTCCAGGTTGATGAAATTTGTTTCCTTTGATGACACCTTATTTACCATTCCTTTGAGCCTAGAGCTTCTTCTAAGGGGTTTTATGTTCTCCTCATTGGCACCCTTTTTCTCTTTTCCTATATTTTCCTTCCCTTGATTTGTCTCTTAATCTTTTTTAATTTTTCAGATATTGGTTGTTCATCATTTGGTTGTAATGGAGATTCAGGTGTGTTCTCAATAATTCCACTAGCTTTCTGTTTTATCTTCTTCCTCTACTTGATTTGCTTTCTAATCTCTGTTAATTTTTCAGAGATTCGTTCTTCTTCATCATTTTTGTGTAGTAGAGGCTCAGGGTTACTTTGAATGGTGAGATTGGTCCTCTTTCTCCTACTCTTTCTGACACTATCTTTTTCAGGAGATTTTGGTGTCTCTTGGAAATGGTTTCTTATCAGAAAGTTTTCCCAGGTGTCCCATATTTTCATTGAGATGATATTCAACCAGGATCTTGACCAATCCATGGTGATACATGGTTGTTTCCAAAGATTCTATTTTCTTCCGTACATTTGAATCCATTCTCCTTAGAATATTTAGGATGAAGAAAGGGAGGTTGATGTCCCCATTGTCTAGAAAGTTCATCAATAAACTTATATGATAAACATACATATATCCAAATCTTCCCTCACAGGTAATAAATTTTTGCAATATAAAAAACATGCTTCTCCATTTATTTTTGAGTGCTGAAATAGGGAGTCCTTTCCTAAACACAGTGACATCCATACCTGGGTTCTTTAGGAATACCTTCCATGATTCACTGTAGAATTATTTATTTTTGAACCACCTCTCACCAAGTCTTGGTAGTTTTGTAGCCTCTGCTATGTAGGATTTTGTTATTGCAATCTTGATGTCCCCAATCTCCACTTTTGTACCATCAAAGGATCTAGCGAAAGATTTTGTGGTCTCCTTATGGTATCCATCAAACTTTTCAATGAATTTGAGCCATCCAGTCTTCTGCAACATCTACTTAAGTTGGGGATATCCTTCCATGATTTTTGCCCCTACGGGCTCTACTTTGACGATGAGTCCCATGATCTTTTCTCTGTAGAATTTACTGATCTCAAAATTACTCTTTACTATCAATGGAAGGAGTGCTATTTGGGAAGTAGAATGATTGTGTGTATGGAAATGGAGTAACTGGGTATATGGAAACATAATGATTGTGGATATGGAAATAGAATGACTGTGTATATGAAATGGTTGTGTGAATACGAGAGAAAAACTTAAGAGTTGGCATGTAATAAATAGACAATCAGGGTTTAGAGAGTCGTAGATAGGTAGGTCACATCGTTATCTTGACCGTTAACAAGTGTAGCAAGTGCAGTTGTGGAGGACCTTTTGAGTACAAGTTATGGAGTTTGAAGCAGAGATTGGTTGTGAAAGAATCATGAGATCGTTTGTCATTAAAGGTGGAAGATATGGTGGAGACATCATGGCATTCAAATCAAATGATGATTAATTAAGGAGACATGTGATCATACATATTATACAAGCTTATGTTTTCAAATTTCTTTTTGAAATAATTTTTTGCATTTACCTTTGGAACCTTTACCTTTTGCTTGCTAAAATTTTCCTTTGATGTTGAACCACAGGTGCCTTGAGCATGATTGGTCTTCAAAATTTGATTTTTTCTTCAATTCCTTGCATTCAAGATTTTATTATGAACTGTACACTTATGCCTGAACTGTTAAACAAATTGTAGCTACAGAATCAGATTAGTTGTAGAACAAAATCAGTTGCATAATGTGAAACATAAAGTGAAATATGCTTATGGATCATGAATGAAATGGAAATGGCTATGTAAGTGAAATGAAATGAGATGTAAGACAAGATGATAAATGAAATGGAGATGGAATGAATACTGAAGAAGGAAAAATGGAAATTTTTTATTGATGAAATATGACAATGGGATGAAGTGAAACTGCAAAAGTAAAACAAAGTGTGGTGAGATGAGATGATAAATTTGTGCACAATCTAAACTACAGAGTGATTGTGGACTTTTGTCACTACATATTATAGAAAGGAAATGGAAAATATAGGGTGTCAGAAACCTCTGATTTTCACCCTGTATTTTCTGTATAAGTATGCCAATCAATGATTGGTTTTCAACCTT
>APFE030692881.1:94742-106683 GCA_000404065.3 Pinus taeda | reverse complement strand
TCCAAGCCAACGTTGGGAGGAGGTTTCAATGGATTTTATCACAGGTTTACCCAAGTCTGAGGGAAAGAGTGTCATCATGGTGGCAGTTGACAGACTTACCAAGTATGCACACTTTTGTGCATTATCACATCCATTTAAAGCCAGTACAGTTTCTACTGCATTTATGGAAACAATTCAAAAGCTACATGGAAACCCAAAGATTATTGTAAGTGACAGAGATCCCATTTTCACTGGAAATTTTTGAACATAATTATTTTCTTGTCTTGGTACTCAGTTAGCTATAGCTCATCTTATCATCCTCAATCTGATGGGAAAACTGAGATAGTAAACAAATGTTTGGAAGGATATCTTCGTTGCTTTGTATCTGATAAACAAACACAATGGGTCAAATGGTTGCCTCTAGCTGAATGACGGTATAACACTTCCTTCCATACAACAACAAAAATGCCCCCATTTATGGCACTTTATGGATATCAGCCACCATCCATGACATCATACTTAAGAGAAAATTCTAAGGTTCAAGCAGTGGAACATCACATCAAACATCAACAACAAGTCCTCCAACTATTAAAGGATAACCTCTTGTTGGCACATAATAGAATGAAACAACAGGCAAATCAACATTGCAGCGAAAGAAGTTTTGATGTAGGTGATTGGGTATTCCTACGGCTACAACCACATAAACAAATGTCCCTCAAGCAAGCTAAGAAGGATAATAAATTATCACCAAAGTATTATGGTCCATACAAGGTGTTGCAAAATATTGTTACTATGGTATACAAATTGGAGCTTCCTGCAACTTCTTGAGTGCATCCAGTTTTCCATGTTTCATGTTTAAAGAAGGTTATAGGCGACAAGCTCCCAGTTCAAACAATATTTCTGGAACTTGACGAGAAAGGAAAAATTATATTGGAACTGGAAGCAGTCACAGAAACAAGAACTTGACAACTACAAAATCAATCAATTTTGGAGTATCTCATCTAGTGGAAGAACTTATCCGCTAAAAATTCCACATGGGAGGATGATAATTTTATACAGAAGCATCCAGAACTACTCAAGGGTTGAGCACAACACATTTTTGAAGGAGAGGGGCATGTTAGGTCACTATAATACTAGTGATTACCCATTACTATTGTTGTTGTATCCCTTATTAATATTGTTGTGCCCCTATTGTCCCCATATTGTTATTACTGTGCCCCATAGAATCCCTCTATTGTTATTTTTGTGGCTTTATATTATTATTGTTAGGTCGACTGGGTTATATTGTGACTACTTAGACTCCTATATATAGAAAGGAGGTTCTGTCATTTAAATTATCCAAGAATTGTTCATTTGTGTAATGTAAAGGAGGTTGCCCCCTCGAAGAGGTTGAATTTTAAGGCGTTCAACTATCTTTTCTATCTTTTTGTGAGCTAGTTTCAAAACATGCTTGTTGCTCAATGATAGGAGTTGTGGTTATTGATTCTTTTTGTTTTTGTTTTTCAATGTTTTGGTTTTGGAGAGATGTTCCCTCAAAACGTTTATTGACCTTTAGAGAATCTTCCTCAGAACTGTCTTCTTCCTGAATAACTATAGAAGGTCTTTCATTTTCTAATATCCTTCCAGGTCTTAGTTGAACATCATTAAGATCTAGAGGAGTAATCATGTAAGTTGGAAATTGTTGTCCTTCTACCATGTAAGCATTCTAAGGATTTTTATTGTTGGGGTTTGGTAATGGTTGGGCAGGTAGATGATTTGGTTTCTGCTGAAACGGTAGCAAGAGTTGAGGATTTTGGTTTTGTTATGGAGGTTGCTATGGAAATGACAATGAAAGTTGAGGATTCTGATTTTGAAGTTGTGGCTGTTGATTTTGTTGTTGAATGTGTGGGGGAGGATAATTTGGATATGGTGGAGGATATTGATAATATTGAGAAAATCTCCCATAAGGATTTTGTACTCCTTGTGCCCACAGTTGAGATTGAGACTGAGATTGAGGTTGAGGCTAAGGTTGCTACCAAGAATTCCAGTATGGTGGGGGTTGAAGATATATTTGATTGTTAAATCCTTGATTTTGTGGCCCCTGCCAAGGTCTTCTAGCAACAAAGCAAAGAGGTTCTGCAGAATTTGGATTGTTTCCTCTTGAAAGACAACCTCAAGACCTGGGATTGAAGGACAACCCTTGGTCTCATGATTTCTTGAGAAAACCATACAAGTTTCTACAATTTCACATCTAAATGGTATATTGTTAGAGAATTCCTTGGTCTCATGATTTCTTGAGAAAACCATACAAGTTTCTACAATTTCACATCTAAAGGGTATTTCGTTAGAGCATTTTTTTTTTTTTTTTTGCTGCATTTTGGACAAAAAATGGCTAAAGCGTCAACCTCGGTTTTCTACTTGTTTTGCATTTTGAGGGTGTCTAATTGCTCACTAAGACTGCCTAGAATGTCAGTTTTAAATTCATCAAGCATATTACCAATTTTTGCCCTACTTACAGATCTTGTTGCAAATTTGTTTACTCTAACAAGAGAAGGATCTCTTGGCCCTTTCCCTATTTTAGATTTCTCTCTTGAGAGATGAACACACAATTCTCCTATATCATTTAATGGGAGTTGAGAGTTATCTCCCTTCCACATCATATTAAGGATATCTATCTACTCATCTCTGATGGCTTTTAATAAAAGAGATTTCAAGGTTTCTTCATCTAAATTGTTCATCTTTTCTCTTTTCAGATTATAGTTGAATATCTCAATCAAATCTTGTAAGTTTTCATCCTCTCTTTGCATCATTTTGAATACTTCATATTTGTGATTGGTAGGCATGCAATTTAAGTACCTATCCAAAAACGTCTTTTTCATGTCATTTCATGTTTTAATGGATTGAGTGACTAACCCCATGAACCATTTTAAAGCAGCTCCCTTCAGTGTTGAAGGAAACAATTTAAGTTTTTGAGAGTCTTCAAGGTATTCATAAGTTTTGCACAAGACTTAAAACTCAAGAAAAAATGTTTCAGGATCCTCACTTTTCAACCCATTGAAGTTTGGGAGGACAAAGGTGAAATATTTTTCATTGTGGCATTTGTTTCCTCATCCACTATAGAGAATCCAAAAGAATTATCTATTTCCCTATTCCTCTACCTCCTCCATTATTTCCTCTACCTTCTCCATTGTTTCCTCTACCTCCTCCATTGTTTCCTCTACCTCTCCCTCTACCCCCTCCTCCAAATAGTGAGAATTCTCCATCTTGTTCTTCTTCTGCCATTATAGTTTCTTCAAAGTCATTGTAGGGTTCAACCTGCAAGGTCACTTCATCCTTCTCTAGTTCTTCTATTAATGGAATATGGGGGAGAGGTTCTACTTCTTCTTCCTCGCCAGGTATTCCTAATTCCTCAATTACAATGTGTTCCCTTGTGGAGGTGAAGAAGACTATTCCTGATGTTGGAGATTCAAATTTTTTCTCCCCTAGGACTAACTTGGTAGATGAAGTAGGAGATTCTTTTGATTGGATTTTTGCCCCTAGAATTCCAGGAGTCCTATGGCTGGGAGTATGAGTTTGGGATGGAGATGTGTCTTTTCTTGTTTGTGGTGGAGTAGGTGGTGTTATAGGAATTGAACTTCTGCCCCTAGCTATAAATCTACCCTAGAGTCTCTTTCTCTATGCATGTCATTTTTTTTTAATGTAAGAAATAAGGCTTCCTAGTTACACTTCCTTGGAAACAACGCCAAAATGTTTGGTCAATTTAGTGTCCTAAATTTCTCTACATAAATTATCAATCCAAGTATCGTAAACTGATGAAGTGTAGTGCATTGTTTGTGCTAGATAACCCTTCTTACTTCATTGTTTTTGTGTTTTATGTTGTTTTGGGGGTTCTTGGTTTTTAGTTCCTAATGATTTACAATGTAATTATCAAAAACTTAAATCTAAATTTTGTAAAGACTGCTCGAAATATAAAGATGAAAACAGAGCTTAAGAAATACTTGGAAGTAGAGCTCAAGAAATGAAAACAAAGTTTCTATTCCTGTTTCACTATGATTTCCAAATCATGAATTAAAACCAAAAGTAAAATTTGCAATTGATGTCTAACTAATTATAGAAATAAAACTAAATGAAATACTTAGTTACTCTACCTCTCAATTTTTGGGAAAGTCTCCTTGGGATGAAATTTGAGGAATTATGTACTTCATTATTCTAAGGGAAAACAAATAAAGAGATGCAACAAAGATTCATTGCATAAATGAAATGCTCAACCACTTAGTTTAGGATGAATTATCAACTTGAATGGTTTTTAGAGGCATTCATTAACACCGTGAGTTAGTAATCTTAAAAAATAAAATGGCAAAGACAGTAAATGGCACTGATAAGTCTAATTGAGAATCTAAAGACTAGTAAAACAGTGAACGAAGAAAACTAGATTACATTTCTGAACTTCATCTTCTAACTACTGATAAAAACTAGAGAGAGATTCTAAATTATGAACACTGTTAATAAGAATATTATGGAAACTGCATTACAAACTTTGTTAGAAAGAAATTGATTATAAACACTGTGAAAGAAATGAAATGAAACCTTTTTCAATGCAGGGGCCCTCTGCAACTGATTAGGCTTCACTTGCTTAATTAACTCCAAGGAAACTCCTTCAAATTATCATAAAATATGTGGTCTTCATATTAAAAACAGGGACACAAAATGCCCAAAAATTACAAAGTTCAGAACTTGATTTCACAATAAAACTATCACTATCACTACTAACCTCCTCGGTTCTTTACATAGGTATTTATAAGAAAACCATACAACTTTTTGTGGAGAAAAATATGCTACAGTCAAAACACGTAGAAGATAGGTACACGGAATTTATTCCTCGGCTATTGGAGACATAAATCCAAGATGGTGGCTATTGGATTCAGTTGCACAGGTGGTTGTTGGAGTCCATAGGTTCAGGTAGTTGTTTTGGATAACACTTCCCATTATTGTGAAATGTGTTAGTTAATCATGAAACATAGTCATGTTACCTTCGGTCTCTGAGTTTGACTTCTCCATTGACTGTAGTCTTAGACCAACTTCCTTGTCAACTTGGGCTAGGTGAATAGGACAGGGTCCATGTCACGATGATTTCCAAGCTGCCCATGTAGTTAGTTTCTCCTTCTGACACCTAGAACCTGTTAAAGCATGAAGGTAGTTGCAGAACAACTGATTAGCTGCAGAATAGGTTACGTTCCATAGCTAATATACAAAAAATTATTCAAACAACAAAACATAAAAGAAAAATATGTAAACCACTAAATGTCCTCCTTAAGACGGTATATACTAATCATTGGTGATGAGAATGCATCTTTCTCATGGAAAAACAAAGAAAAGGAATGAGAAGAGTTTCTAGGGAGAGAGTCATTTTGAGACTCAACACCTATCACCATCCACTATCACTCTTCGTGCTTGGGATGGTCACCCCTTGTAACCCTTTGGTTTGTATTGGAATTTCCCCATCATTGTTGCTGGAAAGACAATCTTGAATGATATCAAAGTCATTGATGCCCCTTTATATTAGAACATCTTGTTGGGTCATAGTTACACATATGCCATGCCAGTTGTCACATCCTCTGTCTTTCGCAAGATGTGCTTCCCTCATAATGGAAGTATCTTCACTATCGATCAGTTGAATTAATATGAACCTTAGTTTGAGACCTCTCCCCAGACTAATATTTCATCGATGAATGGTAGTAAGACCACTCCCCCGTTACTGATGTTTCCCCTGGAGTTTATAAATATTCCAAGCTTCTTGGGGCTTATTATGTCCCATCGCCTACTCCTTTTGAGCCTATCTCTTTCTAGTGTTTGCATGCTTCAAGCATCATAGGCCATTGGAAAGTGGTCAGGTACATCTTTCCAATAGCCAAATCCCTCGCAACCCCCTGGTCAATATTCAACTTGTCCTTTAGGAAAAATTCCTCTAGGCTAGTTCTCTTCAGCTAGTGTCCCTCTGGGTATTTTTTGACCAGGAATCGTTCCCCCAGGTATTTCCCACCGATGAGAAGTTCCTCTAGGTCATTACCCCTTCAGTCAACTACCTTTCTTATTCCTGGCACCATAAATCATTTTTAATCCTATAATGGCTATGTTGAATCTTCCTAACATCACCTTGGGGATCCTAATATGGTACATTGATCCTCTTTAAAATACTCCTATTGACCAACTCAAACCTTACACAAATTTAAACCTGACCCAACCAATTCCTACCACTTATTCCTTTGCTTCAATTCCATAGTAACCTCAACAAGAAGCCTCTCCTGTTGTGAAAGCATTTAGTGAGGGGGGAAATCCTAGAAAAAGGGGGGAAAGACAAGGTAACCAAAGAAACTCTCACTCCTAAAAATCCAAAGCCTTCTCCTCCATGTGCTTTCTGTGATGTTGTTGGGAGTGCCACCAATAATTGTCCTGAGCTCCCTCATATTAATAAATTTTCCTCTGCTACTTTTCATGACCCTAACATTCATGAGGTCCATGTTACCTTACTCGAGTCCTCTAAGAAGAATAAATCCTTATGCACGAACCAACCTTGCACTTTGTGCGATAAGTATGGACATTATTACCATCACTATCCCCATCTCAAAGAGATTTGTGACACAATTCAAGTGCTTCACAAGTTAAATGTCGCTTGTAGTGACTCTACTTCTCCTCTACTTGTAGGTTCTAGCCCTAGTGCTTCGTTGGGACAAGAGGTTTCTCAACCCACCATCATGATTCCCCTTTCTTCTTTCAAGATGATGGATAGTTCAACCCCTATTCTGTACTTATCATCATCCATGTGATTGATATATTTATATTCTTTAGGAGTTTCCTATTGTGCTTCTTTTGAACCATCTTCGAAAGGCACTTCGGTCTCAACATCAGTGGATGTCACATCCACTTGTCATATGTCCACTCTTTTTTATGATGAGTATGTGAACAACATCTCCCATGATGCTGATTGGTTCAAAGAACGCTTACTTTGAACCCATGAATTCAAACCACATCCACCTTGTGGACATTACATTGACACACAATGTTTGGGTAAGGGGCCATCCATGTTTGAGAGACTAGGAGAAATAATTCTCCCCAACCCTCCTAGTGGATCTGGTAGTGTTGACTCTAGTGCCACTTTTCTTCCCCATTTCAAAGAACCTCTCGAGTCCCATATCACTCCAGATCACCATGGAGTTGATCCACTTAATCACTCTGACGTCTTCCATCAAAAACCCATTCCCTTAGACATTGTTGTTGTTGAACCCCCACGTCATTTAGGTGAGCATCAGTTCATTATATCCAAAGCCACTCTTTGGTATGATGACACCATGTATCCGAACCCATAAATTTAATCCATTTGACTCATCTATGCAGTTCCAAACGAGATTGGTAATCCACCATTTCCTTTCTCACCCATTACCCAATCTTCCCACAATAAGACAACCATAAAAAACAAATGGTGACTCCACAATAACATGCATAACCATATTAGGTACCAAAACTATCCATACATGTGTTTGGAATCCATTATTCTATATACATTTGGAATTTCCATAGCATGCTATAAACATACACACAAAATTGGGGGGCACATATGCCCCAATCTACTCATCATCCTCTAGAGACTCTTGTGCGAGTAGGGATGAATTCTTGAATATCTTATTTGATTACTTGGAACACAATAGTGCTCCATAAAATCATTCCCACCTTTGCATACCCAATTAGTCCACTCCATCATCATATGGTGGGGGGGAATATCTCATGCTTCAGGGCATGATGTCACCCCTAACCACCCTCTCAATTTATTAACATAAGTCTTGGCCTAGACCCAAACGATCTAGGTATGGTCAATTCTACTTTCATTTCTCAGATAGTCTGTCCTACCTACATCTCCAACAAGCCATATACACATCACATATCATAGATCATTGATATAATCTATTCAATAATTCCATTCTATATGATGCCACACTTACCATCCAGTCCTCATGTCTGACTTGGTGGGCGGGGATGACTCTAGTAGTTCATTCCATCGTTTTTATTACCTTAATTCCTCACCATGAACCATCCTTCCAAGAAGCATTAAGGCCATCTTCAAACAAGTAAGGCCATCTACAAACAAGTAAGGCCATCTACCAAAAAATCACAAATCTAGATTTTGACGATCAGTTTGTCCGCTATGAGTTGGCCAAGATTTAGGGCCTCCTTCTCCTCCCCAAATTCTCCAACAACCAATGTGAAAATGAATTGTATTTGGGGGAAAGAAGCCATTTTATAGGAATAACCCTATTTTTTCTGTTGGCTATTACGAGCAAACCATAGCTCAGTTTGATGAACCGTTATCACCATTGGAAATCTCTCATCGAGCATTGTAATGTTTATCCCTTCACGTTTGGTAATTTTAAACTTTGCCGAGAAGCCATTTTTTCCATAAGGTCTCATAAATTAAATCTCTTCATGTGAGTCACCTATACTCTAGCACCATTTCGTGTTTGCATTTGTCGACTTAGGTGTCGAGTTTCATTGTGAGTAACCATTATTTACTCATGTTTTTCTTTTATGGTCCCCTTTGGTCCTTCCCCATGTCAAAGCGTCATAGAGTCACCCTTGTTTAGAGAATTAGAGATGAGTCACCCCTGTGTCTGTGGATCCTGTTCAGAGTCCCATCGAGTCTTGTTACACTACATTATCCCTATTTGCATTGCACCCATCCCATTTTTCTCACATTTGGCCTCCAACTATTCTGATCTGTCTTTGAAAATCCTTCCTTTGAGTAATTTGCCATCCCCTTTGGAATTGAGTCAGTTGCTACTAGGTCAACCATGTATATCATGCTCTAATGAAGGAGTTCATAAGTCCATCACTCCTATTATACCCCCATCATCATCCCTGATGTAAGTCTATCAACCACAATACTATATCCCTCATGCCTTTGTTGAGGAATCAACATTGCCTCAACTCTGGCGAGCTTTTTTCCATTGACTTCAACATATCTTTTCTAGGAGAGTTGTCTAGAGGGAAATGTACCTTGGTTCCAACTTTCATCATTGTTCGGTACCTCAGAAAAATCAAAGGGAATCATCATTTCCCTTTGACTTGGTTGTTTCTCGCATGCTCGAATCTAGCTCATTATCACATGTTTGAGAATCATACACTTGATGGTCCAGTGATCTAGTAGATTGTACCAGCATTTCCCGGGTGTGTGAGATGTTCCAGACCTCATGAGGGGTTGCCCCTTTAGGTATCCCCCATATTCTTAGATGAAAACAGATTATGATCCAACCTTAAATGTTGTTCCATTGATTCGACTGGCTCGGTTTTTGTCAATTACAAAGCCCACAACATGCATGTCTCCTTAAGATAACCCATTTAGATATTTAGAGACCTTTATTATTCAATAGGGATTATTTGGCTGTGATCTCACCTTCCTCTTAGTTAGGGGGGGCATTATGTCTCATTTACTCAAATAAACAGATGTTATTGTATCGAGTCCTGACCTTTGTTTTCCTAGCAAGTCATGTATATGGGACTCATTGTATCATTGTATTACTTACTAACCCATTGATTACAGTATATCATGTATGATTTACTTTTTTTCTCAAACACACATTATCGGGCACACTATTATTATTTGTAATCAGTTATCTCGAAAGGTATGGGTATGCCTCCCCTGCCTCATTTGAGATTATGTACTTACCAAAAAAAGAAGACTTCTATCAGACAAGTAGGTATCACCCCTTCCATTCTCAATCCTCATTTCCTTGCTTGAGAACTCTCTCTCTCTCTCTCTCTCTCTATGCATCCCTTTCAGTTTCTTGTGAAAGTGAAACCTACAATGTATTTTGGTCATACGATTTTCTCCTGACACTCTTACATTTGTGGGAAATCTATTATCACCCAAAACTGTTAACCTAGCCATTTCCTATTAGGTTGATCGAAATACACCATGTAGGATGAGTTTTACCATGGTAAAACCCACTTTCACCATAAGAAATAATTTAGTAAACCATTTTCCTAAATTATTTCTCATAAAATTGAAAAAACCCCATGAGAATAATTAAATAAATCATTATTTATTTAATATTCACTAGAAATAATTGTTTGATGATTATTTCTTTTTTTAACTTAATCACCTTGGAATATTTAAATAAATAAATATTTATTTATTATTTTTTTATCCCTATTTTCCTTATGAGATAATGTAAATCATTATTTAATCATTATTTCAATTTCATATTTTTCTTAATTCTCACAAAGTGATTAATAAATCATTTTTATTTGTTAATTACTTCAACTACTTTTTAAATAAATATATTTGACCATTTTGAATATCTTTTACCTCTAAACAAATCTAACAAAATATTCACAATGACTAGATTTTGATTTAGTCAATAATATTTTATTTTATTTTTCTAATTCTTAATCTATTCCAATTTTTTTTATAAATAGAGGGTTTTCTCTCCATTCTTCGCCATGACCTTTTTTAGCATCCCCATTATTGTCTCATAGCATTTTAGCTCCCACTTGAGTTCAAGCACCTTTTTTTTTACTTTCTGCCCATTGCATATCACATACTGAGAGAGAGAAGCACATTGCTAAAGCACAAGGTCAAGAAGGACCCATCCCATGGAGGAGGATTTGTAGACCCAATTATGTAATAAATCCTCACGAGGTGTGTTATTCTCGTTTAATAAAATTTATCTTCCATATTCTCCATTGGGTTGCTACACTTATATTGTTGCTGTTATGTTTTTCTATTTGTATATTATATTTTGCTGCAGGGTCTTCTAATATTATGTTCCAAGTTTGAATCATATACACAACCATCTTTCGTTGTTAGGTTTATAAGTAACCTATAAATTAAGTGAATGGATTTTCGCTCACTTGCATAAATGCTTCATACTAACACCCCCTATTCAAAAAAATATGTCTCCATGACTTTGTTGGTCCCCCTTTCAAATCACAACAAATATAACCAAGTGCCCTTTTCAAAATTAAATTTGGCCTTGAATTAGCCCTTAGAACATACTAAAAATTATGTCCTACAGAATGCACCTTTATGTTCTGCTTCCTACAAAATTCACATTCTATAAAATACACATTATTGATTTGTTACTAGTTTGAAAAAACACACTTCTGAAGGAAATATACAATTTCAGCACACCTAATGAAACTCTAAATCACAACCTCTTATGTCTGAACAAAAATGGTCACTAAATGCACTACCGTGTTGCTTGTTCAACCCTCACAACAAATATCTATGTCGTATCTTTGCCTCTGATCAGATCACACAATAAACATCCACACCATACTCAAAAAGCCAGGTCATGCCAATTATACCTTAGAGAGTTGAGTCATATATGTAGATCCAAGTCAAACACCAAGAGCATGAAGCACTAGGTCATATGGTGAGCCAAGTCATACACAAAGACACACTCCAATGAGAGCCATGCCAATCATATTGTGAAGAGGCAGGTCACACATGGAGATCCACTATAATGAGATCCATACCAATAATATCATGAAGAGTAAGGTCACACATGGAGAGCCACTACAACAAGAACTAGACTAGTCATTCCATGAACAACCAAGTTACACACTATGAGCCATAGTCATACCACGAAGATTCATGTCGATTTTTTTTGTGCCAATCATACCACAATCATACCATGAAGAGCTAGGCCACATATGAAGAGCCACATAGAGAGCCATGTAAAAAATTTTGCACCAATCATTCCACAATCATACCATGAAGATCTGATATGGATTTAAATAGGAACGCAACAAAATAGAGAGATAACCATATACACAAAGATGCAGCAGAAACAATGCTTCATTTCATTAATGGAAAATACCGAAATATGCTTACAACCAGAAATGGAAATAAACCAGCTAGGGCGATGGTAGCTTAACTTTGAGAAGAGATGTGGTGACTACATGCCTCTGAACTGTGTTACAATGAGGC
>APFE030692881.1:54612-83110 GCA_000404065.3 Pinus taeda | reverse complement strand
ATGGAGGAAGTTTTGGAAGATAATGGTCTTAAGGATTTCATTGATCAAGAAGTCCCTAAGCCTACTGACAAGACTGAGCTGGTGGAATGGGGTAAGTGTGTGGCTAGAGCTAGGAGAATTCTCTTGGAGGGTGTTCGAGATCACATAGTTCGAAGCCTCCATGGGAAGGAGTCTTCATTTGCAATGTGGAAAACATTGAAAGATTTATATCAGAATAGAAGTGATCAAAGGAAGTTGGCACTGAAGGACAAGCTTCGAAAGATCAAGTGTGAGAAGGGTGACTCTATTTCTACATTCTTGAACAAGCTCACCAACTGCAAAGATGAGCTTGCAAGCGTAAGAGCCACTATAGCTGATGAGGATATGGTGAGTCTAGCACTCCCTGGCCTTCCTAAGAGCTGGCATAGCTACCAAGACTCAATGAATGGAAGGGACAAACTGCCAGATTGGGAACGACTATGGTCGGATTTGATGCAGGAGGAGATTAGACGGAGCACCAGGGATGGAGCTTCTTCATCAAAACATGATGATGAAGAGAACTTGGCTTTAGCTTCTAAAGCTAAGAAAGGGAAAGGGAAGGCATCCCATTCCAAGTCTTCTCAACGAGGGAAGAATTTTGACAAGTCGAAAGTGAGATGCTTTCATTTTCATGAGTTGGGTCATTATGCTAATAATTGCCCAAAGAGGAAGTCCAAGAAGAAAGGTTCCTCCAAGGAATCTGATGGTGATGCACTAGCTTCATAGTTTGAGATGGATTTCTCGCTTATTGCATGCATGGTTTCATCCAGCATGGGATGTGTTTGGTATTTGGACAGTGGAGCTTCTTTCCACATGTTAGGTGACAAGAATCTTTTCAGCACTTTGGAGGATAAGGATCTCCAGTTACAGATCAAGATGGGCAATGACGAAAAGTATTGTGTCTCAGGTAGAGGTACAGTTATGTTTCAGAGGGAGCATGGTTCTCCCCTCACTCTTTCTAATGTTATGTATGTACCAGGGCTGAAAAAGAATCTTATGTCTATTGCTATGCTTGAGGATAAAGGCTATGATGTAGTCTTTAGTTTGGGAAAGGTTTTCCTAAGGCATATTGGCACTGGACAGACCAAACAGATTGGGATTCGAATTAAGAATCTCTACAAGTAACAGGTAGAATATTGTGCTACTCTCAGTTCCAAGGCAGAAGTGGTGCATGGCCAAGATATTGGCGAGTTATGGCATAGGAGACTGGGCCACTTGCATCATGGGGCATTGAAGATCATGCAAAAAATTTCTACCAGATTACCCAAGTGCAAACTAGAGCAGACAAACATATGTAAAGGTTGTACTCTGGGTAAGTATGTGAAGGCTTCCTTTCATGATTGGGATGGTAGAGCAGGAGCAGTTCTGGATCGAGTTCATTCAGATGTATGTGGGCCCTTCTCTATAGCCTCCACAGCAAAGAAAAGGTACTTTGTTATTTTTATAGATGATTTTTCTCATAGATGTTGGATCTACTTCATGCAAAAGAAGGATCAAACCTTCTTGAAGTTTTGTGAGTTCAAAGCTTTGGCAAAGAAAGAATCAGGGAGGAAGATAAAGGCCTTGCGGAGTGATAACCGTGGAGAGTATGTTTCCCAGCAGTTTAGAGACTTCTGTGCTTCAGAAGGAATTAAATGGGAACTCACAACACCTCATAACCCACAACAGAATGGGGTGGCCGAAAGGAAGAACATATCTATTGTGGGAGCAGCTCAAGCGATGCTGCATGACCAAAGCCTACCACTTCATCTGTGGGTTGAGGCATGCAATATCGCAGTGTATCTTCATAATAGAAGTCCTCATCATATTTTTGGGATGAAGACACCTATAGAGGCTTTTTTTAGGGAAGTGGCCAGATGTGAGTCACTTCCGTATCTTTGGATCACCAGTTTACCGTCATGTGACCAAAGATGCTTGGAAGAAGCTAGACCCAACAGCTGAGTTGGGAATACTTGTGGGGTATATGGATACACCTTGCAACTATTGGGTGTTTCTTCCTGCCAGTTAGAGGAGAGTAGTGCATTTGGATCTAAAGTTTGATGAGCAGCGAGCCATGTGAGAGTCACTTGAGAGGGAGCTCAAGTTGCATGGTGGTGATGAGGAACTATTAGTTCCTAAGGAGGAGGAGCCTCCTGATGATGCGGAGCAGCCGTATGCAAAGATTCCAGTGGTGGAGATCACCACTACTGAAGAGTCTTCCAGAGAGGGGCGGAAACGCTCTCGAGAAGCTAACAGATTGATGCAGGATGCGAGAGAGAATGTGGGGCAGCCATCCTCTCATCACAGACAGAGGAGATCTCCCGATAGATACATTGGCTACATGGCCCTGGTTGGGGAGTGTGTAGCGATTGAGCCTTCTTCTTTTGAGGAGGTAGTGCAGCAACCAGTTTGTATGGATGCGATGGTAGAGGAGTATAATTCTATCATGAGGAACAATGTATGGGATGTTGTTCCTAGACCGGGGGACAAGTCAGTGGTTACTTCCCGACGGCTTTACAAGGTAAAGCAGGCAGCTGATGGCAGTATTGAGAAACATAAGACAAGATTTGTTGCCCGTTGTTTCCCATAGGTTGAGGGGATTGAATATGATGAGACCTTTGCTCCTGTTGCAAGGTACTCATTGATCATATCGATTCTAGCACTATCAGCACAGATGGGTTGGAAGATCCATCAGATGGATGTGAAGACAACTTTCCTCAATGGGGAGATTGAGGAATACATTGAGCAGCCTGAAGGATTTGAGACCTTCAATTGTGAGTCACATGTGTGTCGGCTCAAGCGATAATTGTATGGGCTGAAGCAAGCACCCCATGCTTGGTATACCAGGATCGACAGCTATTTCACCGGGTTGGGCTTCACCAAGAGTGAAGCGGATGTGAAACTCTACCACATCATTGTAGATGGTAAGCTATTGATTATTGTACTTTATGTCGATGATCTGATTTTGACAGGTGATGATGAGTTGATCAAGTCTTGTAAGAAGGATCTTGCAAGAGAGTTTGAGATGAAGGACATGGGCCTCATGCACTACTTTCTAGGCATGGAGGTGTGGCAGAGAGATGGGGAAGTATTTGTTTCTCAAAGCAAGTATGCCAATGAGATACTGAGGCGCTTCCACATGGATATGTGCAAGCCCATGGAGACTCCTCTAGTAGGTAACTGGAGGAAGGAGGATGCTACTTCAGGTGAGATAGTAGCTGCTACAGTTTATCGACAGCTTGTGGGTTCACTCATGTATCTAGTGAACACACGACCAGATTTGTGCTTTGCAGTGAACCAGCTGAGTCAAGCTATGGTTCAACCAACCAAGTTATTTTGGAAGGCGGCAAAGCATGTGCTAAGATATCCTAGAGGCACTACAAGGTATGGATTATGGTACAAGCGAACAAGGGAGTGAAGCTCCAAGGCTTCACAGATGCAGATTGGGCAGGTAATCCATTAGACAGGAAGAACACTTCTAGAGGGATCTTCAACCTTGGGTCAGCTATAGTTTCTTGGTATAGCCGGAAACAAAGATCAGTTGCACTTAGCTCAGCGGAGGCAGAGTACATGGCAGCAAGTCAGGCTGCATGTGAGGCCATTTGGATGTGGAAGATCCTAGTGGGATCGTTTGGTCAGATAATGGATCCGACGGTGATATATTTTGATAATCAGAGTTGCATAAAACTCTCTGAGAATCTAGTGTTTCACAATAGGTCCAAGCATATAGATATCTGCTATCATCATCTACGGGATTGTGTGGTCAAGAGGATCATGATGTTACAGTATATTTCGACTGAGGAACAGGATGTAGATATTTTGACAAAGGCATTGTCAAAGGGCAAGTTTGAGTTCCATAGAGATAGGATCAGGGCTGCTGATAATCCCTTTCTTGTTGAGAGGGAGTGTTGAAAAGTGCGCAACAAGAAATGCTAAATTTAGAATGTGCTAAAAGTAGACCTACTAAAAATATCATGTCTAAAAATAGCATTTTTGGGTCCCTTCCTATTTATAGCAATCCCTAGTCTATCTATAGGAAGTAAAATTAATTTTGGTCTTAACAGCAATTTGAAATATTAATTAATTAATTCAGTTGAGTTAATTAATTAAGGAAATTTGAATTTGAAGTCTTTGTGAGCATGCACATGAGTTTCCTCCACTGATTGAGGGAATAAGCATAAGTTATATAATGAGAGAATCAGTTGACTTAGTTCTAACTAGTCAAGTCCAGTTAGATTATTTTAAGAAGTTGTTAAAATAATAAAATATAGTTTGTTAATGCTTGCATGCATGTGACAACTATTATTTTAGATAACTGAATATTCACTCATGGATAACTGTTGCATGTCAGTTCTGTTAGAGACCCAGTTGAGATCAGATGTGGGACAGTGTACTATCATATGCTTAACTATTTATAGTAAGTAATTTTTACATGGTTGAGGAACTAGTGTTCTCAAGGAATATGTAGTTGGACCATTGGTTATTTTTGGTATGTTGGAATTAATAGCATATGCTTTTGCTATTATTTCCTAAGAAAACTACGTAAGGACCATAGGGAAAGCCTATATAAACATGGCTTGGGTGGTTCATGAGATATATCTTCATATCTTCATAGTTCATTGAGAACTGGATAGCTTGAGAGCTAATTCTTTTTGTATTGTGAAGAGGATTTCCACTTGATTGATAATACATGGTTGGGGTTTCATGCTGGTGCTTTCCCCTGGATATATCTTGTGTTATGAGTGATTATTTCTCTTGATCAGTTATGCATGTTTCTACTTGATGTTTCTCATGAATTCGATTATGCTTCCGCTTAATGTTTTGTAGAAGTAGAACAAGTATTATGCTTTTGGACATTGCATATATCGGTTTGTTCTACAGGTGAAATTTCTACACTTTTCACCTTGATCGTTGCGACGTTTGATTTCATCACCAATTAGTAATTATTGATCTCTGTGAATTGTCAGTTTGTATGGTTTGAACTCCTATATTTTTAGTGCGTGTTACTTTCTGTGTTGTTTTTTTTACTTTTTAGAGACTTTAGGTGTAATTTAGATATTGCATAATTGATCAATTGAATTTTTTTCATTATGGCGGAATTACCAAGACAATCACGTAGAATACTCGAGGACCCCCCTTAGTATACACCGAGTTAGTTAGAAAATATTAAAGCCGAAAAATCTAAATCATCAAGATCCAGAACTGCAACAGAAACTGAAGTTTCTACTATTATAGACTCTAATGTAAAAGGAATTGAAGTTAATAAACCAATAACATCTAATATTTTAGGCCAAGTGACAGAAACCGAATTTGATCAAACTCAGAAATTAACATCACGCTTAGAATGAGTTGATTTAAAAATTACTAAATCATTGAAACTAAATTAGATACTCGAGACTTTTCAGATACAAATCCCATTTCTGAACCAGATATTGACGAACCCGAGTATGATATTTCTGAGCCTGAGACTTATACACCTGCTACAATGCATATTCCAGATCCTCCACATTCACCGCATTTGAAACTTATTAATACTGATAGTCTCCAACCTGGTCTCATTGCCATTGAAGAACTTGTTTAGGATGAAGAGGAAGAGCCAATAGTTTCTACCAGTGAACCCACAAATATCTCAGAACTTTTGTTTAGATCTCTTCACCCCCACCCTTGGTATTTCACACCCTTGAACTTTTATAGGACAAGGGATTCCGTGATACATGACTCCTTATTCTACCATACTAGGTTTTGACTGGCCTATGATGGCTTCCAGAAGTACCTCATTGGACATATCTATGTTTTATACTTCTTCGGAGTCAACATTGTATGGTGGCTTTCTACCACTTGGATATCACTCTCTTGCGGGAGCTTATTTAGGAGCTTCTTCCTCGAACTCATCTTCAAACATGTCAACTGGTGTAATTAATACTACTAATGAAGGTTTGACATTTGAACAATTTATTAATATAATTTCTGGTAATGTTGGTAATCCACAAACCAACCTGACAGGTGGTTATTACCCACCTGGGGGGCGACCATCATATCCTCCACCTGGAAGACAACCTTTTGGTGGATCTTATCCTATAGCTGGGGGGAAGTCCCCTGCCAGGAATTACCTTAATTATGATCAAATTACTCAAACAGGTTTTGGTCAACCTATTATTCCTCAACCCGTCGTTGGAATGCCTTACCCTAGAATGAACACAATATGGAACCCTTTGTTAAATCAACAGTAAATTCCAGTTGTTTCTCAAGTTCTTGTGTATCAACCTGTTCAACCCATACAACAATTACCTTTTCAAGGTATGCCTTTTCAAGTCCAACCAATTGTCCAGGTTAATCCATCGACACCTACCCAAAAACCACTTCAGCATCCGGTCCTGAGTACTCCTCAAACCTTGGTACAACCTGCTATACCAACGTCTGTTCAGAACCCAGGTTCAGGTTCGCCTCAAACTCCCATTCCAAGAGTATCACAGGTAACTGTCCCCCTTATATCACAAGTAATGGTGCAACCCCTTGTTCAGTCTTTACCTCAATTATCCGGTGTTCAATCTATTCCTACAATTTTGTCAATGCCCCAAATACCTATTTTACAACCTAACCTCCCATATATGCAAGTGCCATTTCAAGGGCATCCGTTCCAAGGTTTACCCCAAAGTCAGTTTGTTCAAGGTCCACCTTTACAATCTCAATTTCTCTAAGGCCATCCTTTGCAAAATCAACCCTTTCAAGGACAATTAGTTCAAGGTCAAATGGGTAAGAGTCTTCCTTTTCAGAATCAACCATACCCAGGTCATATGTTTCAACAACCTATACAACCGCAATACAGTATGGCGCATCCTGGATATCCAAGAGGTATGAATATTCTAATTGCTCAGGCTATTCCAGGATATCCTAGCTATGCTCCTCCCAGTACAGGACTCATCCCTTAGGGTATCGGTATCCATCTCAGGATCCTAACCACTAGTTTCCCTTCATTGCAACTTTGGATTTGCCTAACCTCTCTCGGTTAACTAATGATACACTTCTTTATTTACCATTTTGGCCAGCCATTCCTACTAAGTTTCCCAGTGATATTCCTAAGTTGGAAGGTAAGTCGGGCAAAGATCCATCCAACCATGTTATGACCTATCATATTTGGTGTGCATCCAACTCATTAATTGGTGATTATATTAGAGTAAGTCTTTTTCAACAGACTTTAACCAGCTCAGCAGTCAAATGGTATGTAGAATTACCGCACGCTTCCTTCAGCACATTTAATGCCCTTGCTACAACTTTTTTGACCCATTTTCGGTTGCCATTCGATATGGTAATGGAACCGAACTTTTAACTTCTTTAAAGCAGTCAACATCAATCCATATCTTAGATCACATTCATGAATGGAGACGAAGACATCACCTGGTTAAATTTTACATTCCAGACCAGATTTCAGATGAATGGTTCATAAAATATCTTTTACCGGTAATAATTGAAGATGTGGCCAAAGGAGGTGTTGTAATTGAAGAACAAGTAATTGCTCGTGCTCAAAACCTTGATCTTGTTTATACTCAGTCTAGTACTTTGTATGAAAAGATCCCAGATTTACCCCGACCTGGTCAAACTAATCCTTCCCTTACAGGATCACATGCCGCAGATGGCATGATTGGTTCTGTGAACAAAAAATCTAAGAATACAAAGATTTTTTTTTTAAGAAAACTAAGATTTCGGCTCTATTTGATTTACCTGAAGAAGATCCTTCTCCTGAAATTACTTCGTAAATTAATCCCATGGAATCATCTACCAGCAAGGGTAATCAATCCAGAAATAAGAAAAAGGGAAAATGAAAAGCTAAACAAGACCCTTGTTCTAAAGAGAAATCAAACAAGAATGAACTGTATGATGAAAAAGAGAAACCTCAGTATCCTTGCCTAATTTGTGATGAAGATCATTACACCAAGGAGTTCCCACATCGTGCCGAAGTTTCCAAATTTGTCAAATGTTCACCCACTCCCGTTGTTTTGAAGGATCCTTTTCCTCCCCAAGATAGTGAAATGGTTTCTCATGACCAATCCTCCTCATCCGCATCAACATATATCATGATGTTGTCTTCCAAAGTTATGATAGCAACGAGATCCAAATATTACACGTCAAAGAGTCCTGTTGAAGATGGAGATGAGATGACTCTAGTCTAGCTAGTAAAACTTCCACATCTAATCCTCCTTTTGCTGAACCGTTGCATATTGAAAAACCAAACCTTAACATGATAATTCATCTGCCTCCTAAGGGTATGGTTAGAAAGTCAACCTTTAATCCTAATTCTAAAGCTGATTAGAAGAATAACATCTTCGAGGATTTGGATATGTCATCTTTGAAAATTTCGGCTCTTGAAGTGATGCAAACTTGTCCAACACAAAGGAAGTTATTATTATTAGCCATAGGAGCAGTAGATACTCATGACTCCAATTTGATTTTTTTTTATCTCGAAAATCATGTCCTGCATCTCCCGCACCTACTAGATTTTCAGATACCATTTCATGTCGAAACTCGATGAGTTTTTCAAATAGTGGTTGATGAAGAAGCATGAACATGTATTATGTCCATTACATGTTGGAAATCTTTGGGGTTCTCCAACAATCAATCAATCTCACATGAATTTGAAAGCCTTTGATGGAAGAGGTTTTCGTCCGTATGGACTTTTAAATTATTTGCCAATCAAATTAGAGGGAAAAATGGTTGCAATAGACATTGAGGTTGTTGATGCTAAAATTGACTATAACATTTTTCTTGGTAGGATCTGGACTTATGCCATGGAGGAAATTGTCTCGTCATATTTTAGGATGATCATGTTTCTTCACGAAGGAAGAATTGTGAAAGTAGACCAATTATTCTACTATACCTCAGACCCTAATTCCACTGGTAGTGTGCCTTTTGTTGGAAAATCAATGAATCCATATAAAGAAGTTAGTGTTGGTCTTCTCAATGACTCATCTTTGATGGGAACTTTCACGTTCCTTCCACCCAATTTCCCTCATAATGATGCACAGATTAACATGATTACATCAAGTACTTTCAAATTGGGAGATCCATGGAAAGTACCTTCAGAATCAGAAATGATATTATATGGCAATGAAATGCCTCGTATCCCTTTTGAGTTAGCCTGTGAGGCAATTCAATCCTTTTGAAATTTATCAACACTTGAAGACATTTCAATGAATACGATTATTGATGAATATTCTCATTTGTCACGCTTGGAATGAATCTCTAAGCCTAATCCTTTAACACATATTTTTGTAACTGATGAAAGGATTATCGAAGTTATGACCTTGGACGAAATTCCATGGGACGATACTCATCATCATTCAACCTTCTTGCTATCCTTTAACAAAATTGAGAATAATTTCTCATCTATGTTTTCATCTAAGACCCTTAGTGATCCTCAATGTCCAATATCTACCATTTCTTCCAGTTCTGAACATAATTTAGGGAACATATTGGAAACAATACCCATAGATATATCAGTCAAACCCAGGATAAATGAAAATATTCATATAGGATATTCTTGTTCTTTAGAAGAGATTCAAACTTACAAAGCCCTATTTAAGGAATTTTGCAACATCTTTGCCTGGTCATGTGAAGAAATGCGAAGAATCGACCCTAGCATAGTTGTACATGAAGAAAAACTTATCTAGATGCTAAGCCCGTTAAACAACGATTACGTCGTATACATTCACGAAAAGTGCCACTATCAAGATGGAGGTTGAAAAATTGTTAAAAGCAGGATTCATCTACCCCATTCCTTTGACTGATTGGGTATCAAATATTGTGCCCATTAATAAAAAACAAAGAACTATTTGAGTATGTGTTGATTACCAAAGTATTAATAAAGCTTGTCCAAGGGACAATTATCCAACTCCGTATATCAACCAAATTGTCGATGACTATGCCGGGAATGAAAATCTTTCATTTATGGATGTATTTTCTGGTTATAATTAGATAAACATACTCCCAACTAATCAATACAAAAACACATTTATATGCCCATGGGGAAATTTTTATTATCGCAAACTCCTATTTGGCCTGAAAAATGCTGGTGCAACTTTTCAACGAGCAATGTCTTATGCATTCCATGATATCATACATATTGTTCAGCCTTATTTAGATGACCTTTTGGGTCATTCAATGAAAGGGTAGGATTACCCATTGCACTTAAAAGAAATTTTCATTAGGTGCATGAACTACAATATTTGCTTGAATCCACACAAATGTGTTTTTTGTGTGCAATCAGGTCGACTTCAAGGTTTCATCATTTCAAAAGAAGGCATTCATGTTGACCCCCTCAAGGTAGAGGCGATTCTAAATTTTCCTGCTCCTTCTATCCTTACTCAACTCCAAAGTTTACAAGGGCAAGAAAACTTTTTGTGTAGATTCATCCACAATTATGCCGAACTAACCCTGGGTTTTACTCAACTGTTGAAAAAGGGCATTCCATTTTTCTGGGATGAGCTTGTTGATAAAGATTTTGATGCATTAAAACATGCACCAACCAATGCGCCATTACTGCATCCACTCGATTATCATCGAGATTACTTTCATTACTTAGCTGCGTCTGATTCCACCATTGGCATGGTGTTAGTCCAAGTGTAGGTCTTAACCCTGTACAAAAATTACCTGCATACGAATTCTAAAACAAAGAAAATAAACAATGCGAAAGCATTACTCATAAAACACATATATACAGAGATTTTCCCCTAGATCCCAACACTGAGACTACCAAATTGATTTTTCATTATGTTCCTTTCAATGTTATAATACATATATATACATGCTGAAGCATCCAATACCATGGACCGAAAACCATCGCGTCCAAAACCATGTGAAAAAACCATGCACAAAACCATAGGTAGGTCCGCACAACCTAATATAGGGTCCCAAAAAAATTTCCTCGGAGCGCTACCCCGGACCTTATGGGGGGCTACCCACCCCCCTCAAACCCCCTGTGACCCCCCTGCTGCACAATCAGTGCAACAAAGCGGGGGCTCTGCCCCCCCTCTAACCCCCTCGGTTAACTACGTAGGCTAGTCGTGGAAAGAATATAACACAACCCAACATTCTCCCACTTGTTGTTTTCTTTCCATAGGGGGCGATAAGAGAGCTTAATCATCAGCCCTGCAATGCCCATTGTTTCTCTACACCAATAAAACTTCTCAGAGCTCATAGATTTCGTCAATGCATCTGCAGTATTCTTCAAAGTGTCTACCTTTACCAGCAACACCTTTTTGTCTTCTATCATATCCCTCACAAAGTGATACTGAACATCAATGTGCTTTGTACTTGAATGGTAAGCAGGGTTCTTTGCTAAGAAAATTGCACTTTGGCTGTCACAGTATATCCTTATAGCTCCCTGTACTAACCCCATACTTAAACACATTCTCTGCAACCATATTGCTTCCTTGTTTGCATGAGTGGTTACCATGTATTCTGCCTCTGTAGTTGATAGTGCCACTACATATTGTTTCTTACTCATCCAACTGACTGCACCTCCAAATAGGTTGAAACACATATCCACTTGTAGATCTTCTCTGATCCATATCTCCAACCCAATCTGCATCAACAAAACCATGAATCTCCAACACTCTGTCCAATCCTAGTCTTCCTTGGTAGCACAAACCATAATCACTAGTGCCATGCAAATACCTGAAAACCCGCTTCACGGCTGTCCAATGATCCTTCCCTGGTTTTGACATAAACCTGCTCAATACTCCCACTGCATGTGCAATGTCTGGTCTAGTATAGACCATTGCGTACATCAGGCTACCGACTGCACTTGCATATGGAACACGGGACATGTCCTCTTCCTCTTCTTGTGTCTTGGGACAATGTTCAATGGATAACTTCACACCTATAGGAATAGGAATCTTCAATGGTTTACTATCCTGCATATTAAACCTCTGCAATATTGTTTTGACATACTTCCTCTGGTTTAACTAGAGCTTCTGCTTTTCCCGATCTCTTTTAATTTCCATGCCCAAAATATAGTTTGTAGCACCAAGATATTTCATGTCGAATTTGGAGGACAATTGGGTCTTCAAATCCTAGATAATTTCTTTGTCATTTCCAACCAGCAACATATCATCCACATACAAGACCAGATAAATAACAAGGTCAACAATTAATTTAAAATACACACAGTAATCTGCTTGCTTCTGGTGAAGCCAAGTCCCCATATAAATGTATCAAATTTCTGATACCACATCCTTGGTGACTGTTTTAGCCCATACAGAGACTTCTTTAACTTGCATACCAGTTCTTTCTTACCCTTCACCGCAAAGCCTTCAGGTTACTTCATGTAGATCTCGTCTTCTAGATCCCCATGGAGAAATGTTGTCTTCACATCCATATGTTCTACCTCAAAATAAAAAGCAGCAACAACAGATAAAAGTAATCTAAAGAAGCTACCTTGGCAACAGGAGAAAATATCACCAAAATCAATTCCCGGCACCTGGGAATAACCTTTTGCTACCAATTAAGCTTTGTATTTTTCCACCTTTCCTTCTGCATTTGTCTTCTTCTTGAACACCCATTTCCTGCCAATTGGTTTCCTTCCAGTTGACAACTCCACCAAATCCCAAGCCTCATTTTTGTGCAAAGATGCCATTTCATTAACCATGGCCTCTTTCCAGAGTTTTCCATCCTATGAATCTACTGCTTCCTTCATAGTTCTGGGACCATCATCAATAATAGATAAAGAAAAATTTCAACAAAAAGTAAATGGACTATACCTTTCTGGCTGCCTTCTTTCTTGAACTGATCTTCTCACAACCAGAGTTTGTGGCTCTTCATCTTTTGATTCCTCTTATGCTATAGAGTCTGATTCTTCCTCCTATAGCTCAAACTCTATTTTCTCAGGTTCCTTTGATGGGACTTCATATTTAATAACATTTTTCACCTCTCTGAACACCACATCTAAATGATACACAACCTTCCTTGTCACTGGGTTCCAAAGCTTATAACCCTTTAAACCATCCTTATACCCAATAAAGATGCACTTTTCATATTTACTATCCAACTTTGTTCTTTTCTCCTTTGGAACATGTACATATGCATCACATCCAAATACCCTCAAATCTGAAAGAGAGGGTTTCTTACCAGTCCATACCTCTTGTGGAGTATTATCGTCCAACGCTGATGAAGGTGATTTTTTTACTAGGTAACATGTTGTCTCCACCGCCTCTGCCCAGACTTCCTGTCCTAACCCAGTACCACTGAGCATGCTTCTTGCCCTTTCCATCAACGTCTTGTTCATTCTTTCTGTAACTCTATTTTGCTCAGGTGTGTATAGTAGTCTTCTGTCATGCTATACCACACTTCTTACAAAATTCTTAAAATTCTTTGCTGCAAAAATATCCATGGTTATTTGTCATCGGCACCTTTATCTTCTTCTCTATCGGGTTTTCCGCCAAAGGTTTAAATTCTTTAAACCTGTCAAAGACTTCAGATTTCTTCCTGAGGAAATATATCCATGTATTCCTTGAGAAGTCATATATAAATGATACATAGTACACATACTTATCCAGTGATGGAACCTTCACAGGTCCAAACACATCACTGTGCACAAGCTCTAATATCTGTTTCACCCTCTTACCACCAGAGTGGAAACTCACCTGATTTTGCTTCCCATATACACAATTTTCACAGAAATAAAAATCCAAAGAGCTTTTAGTCATACCTTCTACCATAACTTTACCATGGAGTATTCAAAGGCCCTTCTCTCCAATATGTTCAAGCCTTTGATGCCATAGCATGGTCTTTTCTCCAGAGACCACTGGATTTTCTGCTCCACTTTCAGGAACCACAGAACTCTTGCACCCATCAATAAAAATTCTACCTTGTAGCTTGTGCAGAGTTCCAATCTGAAATCCCCGCATTAATACCAGTTCTCCCCGAACCATCTTGTAGGTATCTTTCTTGAACACTATTTTTACACCTGCATCATCTAGCTTGCTTACAAAAATCAATTTTTTGGCTAATGTGGGAATATGCAGAACACCCGAAAGTGTTCTAACCCTTCCACCTTGCAACTTCAACTTTACTTTTCTGTGACCAATGATTCTAGCCTTCCTATCATCCCCTAAGAAGACATCACCACCATCGTATTTCTCATACTTGTAAAACCACTGTCTATGGGGAGTGAAGTAAAAGGATGCACTTGAGTCAATCAACCATGCTTCATGATCTACATGTGTACTTGAAGAAGCCAAGTATACATCCCCACCTTCATCTCAGGTGGTTTTCGCCTATGCAGAAGGAGAACCATCAAATCCCTTTCTTTTGTCAAGAGCTTTAGATTTACAGTCCCTTTTGTAGTGCCCTTCCTTTCCACATTTCTGACACACCACCTTTACAGGTTTTCCTGGAGATTTAGATCTCCCTCTAGATTTAGATCTCCCACTCAATGACTTATTTTTGTTTCTGTTTTGGGAATATCCTCATATAGACAAGGCATAACCATTCTAGCTCTCCATATTTTTCTATCTCATCTCCTCCATCAGCAAGGATGAGACTATTTCATCAGACTGCAATGCAGTTGCATTGCTACCTATTGCAATAACCAGACTATCCCACGAATCTGGTAGAGAACACAACAAACTAATGCACTTATCTTCATCTGAAAGTTTAATATCAACATAAAATAACTGACTTACCACAATATTAAATGCATTCAGATGCTCTGTCATCGAGTCTCCATTTTTCATCCTGAGGTTATACATATTTTTCCATAGGAACAATTTATTCTCTAGAGACTTATATTGGTACAAAGTCCCTAACTTGTCCCACAAAGCCTTCGCTGTAGCTTCCCCTAATAGATTCAACAATACTGAATCTGAGACACACAATCGTATTGTTCTCTTTTCCTTCTGATCCAACTTCTTCCATTCTTCATTGGTCACTCCCGTTGGTTTAGTACCCGGATCTACCATGATCCACTGATCTTTATCCACCAGCATATCCTCCATATTGAGTTTCCACAACTCAAAAATTTGACCATTAAATTTCCTGTCTCTATCTTTCCACTGCTCGCCATCTTCTTTCACCACTAGAATCGATCTTGCAGATCTCCCACTGAACAGGGTCTACCACAGGCCCAAGCGAAATCCCTCAGCAAAAAATGCATCCCCTTGAAGCCAAAACAACTCTGATACCAAATGTAGGTTTTAACCCCATACAAAGGTTTCCCCTTGGATCCCAAAACTAGGACTACCAGCTTGATTTTTCATTATGTTCCTTTCAATGTTACAATACACATAGATACATGTTGAAGCATCCAATACCATGGACCGTAAACCATCATGCTCAAAACCATGTGTGAAATCCATGCACAAAACCATAGGTAGGTCCGCCCAACCTAATATAGGGTCACAAAAAAATTTCCCCAGAGTGTTGTCCCATATCTCATAGAGGGGGCTACCCACCCCCCTCAAACCCCTTGGATAGGGGGGGCTTCCGCCCCACCTGTGACCCCCCCACTGCACAATCGGCACAACGGAGGGGGGGCTCTGCCCTCCCTCTAACCCCCTGGTTAACTACATAGGCTAGTCGTGGAAAGAATATAACACAACCCAACACCAAGAGGATGATTCTAGAAGCAAACATGTGATGTACTATTTGAGTAGAAGTCTCACTAAAGTCGAGATTAAATACATACATGTGGAGAAGCTAGCCTTGGCAGCTGTATAAGCTCTTCAACGATTCTGTCACTATATACTTTTTCGAAAAACAACTGTTATTTCAGATTGCAACCCTATGATGTATATTCTTACTAAACGATTGCTAGGGGGAAAATACTCCAAGTGGCTAATTATGTTACAAGAGTTTGATTTGGAATTTGAAAAATCCAAATCGAAGGAATCTTTTATTTTCACTGAACTATTATGTGACTTTCATCATACTGATATAGAAAATCTAATAGAAGATTCTTTTGTTAACGAATCTCTCTTTCTTCTTAGTATGTCAAATCCGTGGTATGGAGATATCATTATATATCTCCAAACACAAACTTTTAGGCCCAAGTTATCTAAAACTGATCGGCATCGAATCCGATACCAATCCCAACAATACAATATTATTGGTGACACTCTTTACCATCGTGATATCGATTCTATATTATGACGTTGTTTGAATTTCCAAGAGGCTGAAAAAAAACTAAATGAATATCACTTTGGAGCGTGTGGCGGTCATATGTATGGGTATGCTACTGCCCAAAATATATTATGTTCTAGTTATTTTTTATCATCAATGTTTAAATATTGCATTACTCTTAACTCAACTAATCCTCTATTCTAGGATCCCCTAATCCCTAAGATATCTATGAGATATTTACAAGTCTATCGTCACTCATATTCTCTCATAATTGAGAATATTTACAATTAAAACCTCACACACATTTTTTCCACTCAATTTATTAAAAATATACAAATAAATTAAAAACTTCACACCCCCTAAGTCAACCAAATATACAATGATTTTATGAAGCAGGATGCTCCTGCATCAGACTCCTGATGTAGAAAAGAAAAATTCATAGACTCCTATCTATGAGGTCTTTCACTTTTATGTAGTAATGTGATAGCCATAAGTCTGAATGAATTTCAACCTCCAGGATTCCAAACTCTGTTTTGCTGCTAGTCCTTCAATATTTCTTCCTGATGTTGTTTACAAGATTGGAATAACAATTCATCATGATTACATTCAAGTTCCACATTTGGACATTTTTCTTCCATATGTGCAATATTTTCATGTTCCAAAAACATTTTCATTTCATGAAATTTCAACTTTATTATCATTTTCTAAGCTTTCGTTGCACCAAATTTGTTGATTTGAAGGCATATTGTCACATTCTAACTTTGGATTATCCAACCATTCTTCTAGAAATTTTAATTCTGCTACATTATTACTCACGTTGACATCTGAACTTATTTGATGATTATCAAAAACTTCAATTATTTGTTCACCTTCAACATCAACATGTCTTGCATCCACAAACAAGCTATCAGTTTTTAAAACACAAGACCTTTTGGTCTCATTTGATGCTTCAAGCACCAATATTTCATAATGGAATTTCTGGGTTTCAGCAAATCCTCTTTGTTGTGACTCAATTCCTTTGAGTCTCTCCTTTTTCAACAAAGAAATATGTATTTGTTCAAGTTCTCTTAACTTGTTGATCAGCTTGGCATTCCTTTTCTTTTGCAATAGGTTCCATCTAACCCGTTTCCTCATTCTTCATCCATGTCTCCGATCTTCATTCTCTTTTCCTTGTTGCCATCTCGTTAGTATGTCAAGTCGCACTTTCAATTCCTCGATCTCTTTCTTCATCTTCTGTGGTGAACTTTATCCTATTCACTGTCACCTGCAACAACTAACACTTTGATGAGACTTTGGGTGTTAGGCTCTGCCGATCATGCACCCATTACAATCACCTTTGACTTGACTTCAATTTTCTTTTGAATCCAGAATTTTGCATCAATTCTACATTAGCGAGCTTGACTTGAATTTTTACATTGAGAGACTCTCTCATTTCAACTCAACTTGTGCAAAGACTTTTAATCATTTAAACACCCAATTAAATTCCTTTTACATAGCCTCTTTATAACTCAACCTTAAAACTCATGACTTGGACCCATCTTAAGACTTTCTATGACTTTATTCTATTCTATTTTTCTTTTGAATAACTAAAACCTTTATTTCCATTACATAGTAATCTTCTCAAACTCCACTTTTATATTCCAAGAAAATAAACTTTGCACTCCTTGTATAGATGTAGACACTTTTACCAATCCGAAACAATCTTGCAAATGTACCTCCACACAAGTTTTGATTAAATAAATAAGCATTTTTTACTCATTTAATATAACTTCCACTCATTCTCTCTCATCCAACATTAGATTTTTCCATTCATTTTCTCATTGTGTTTTGACTCACATGTATCTCCACTTATATGAATATACTTTTTAACTTTCTTAAAAAGAACCTTCAACGTGTAAATCCATCAACTTGAAAGTTATCTTCTCACTTTGTTAAAACTATTCACATGTGAGAAAGTAATAAAATGTTATCCACTTTAAAAACTCCAACGAAAAACTTCACAACATACCAGCGATGAAGACCAAATATTACCTAATGGATGAGTCTCATCCTTGAGGGCTAAACACGTAGTTGAAATAATGGAAATAAAGAGGTCATGCAGCGGAGATAGAGCAGCAAAGCTTGTGATATGAAGCCTATATATTAAAGAATCCAACTCTCTAGGTTGTAAAAAAAAAAAAATTACTAACAGAAGAAATAAACCGACCTCGAGAGAGATAGATCAGCACTTTCGAGGGAGAATTGGTCATTTCAATTCTCGATACAATGCAGTAAAGAGATCTCTATAAAACATCTCTAGATAGCGATGTGTCTTACATATTTCAAGTTTTATTACATATTTACTCAGAATATATCTGCCAAGTATACCTTTCATGAATACGTTGTAAACCAGCATTTGAGATCTTGTCCCAATGATTAGATCTGCAACAAATCTTTATCATTTTCATGTTAGCTCTGATACCACTTTGATGTAGCAAATCTGCAATTTTTCATGATCCTCGGACCTGTGGTTTATTGGTCCAATGTATGGACAAAATCATCCATTACCAACAAATCTAAGGGGCCTAAAAATTAAAAATCAACACATAACAATGAAGTCTACACAATACATATCTACATTAAAACTCAGAAATAATTCATTAATAAAATATTTACATGAGAACTACTCTCGTTCCTCACTCTCACACTTCTACATCCATCCATGATTCATAGGCTCACTTCAATTTATACAAATGGTGTTAGGGTCCCACCCTAACCCCCTTATTTATGTAATGGGGCACGTCATAGTCAAAAGTCAATAAAGCCCATATTAATAATTGTAAGTGGTTAATCCGCAATTAATAACGGAACCACAGTTAGTTGCAAATGGGCCATAGTATTAGATAGATGGTATTAGTAATACCATGGTATTGGCCCGTGGTATTGCATGAATGAGTCATATATAAAGGATAGAGACTCCCTGCGAGGAGCATCGTGTCTTATTTTGTAATCGAGCTCTGCTCTATTGGAGGTTTCCCCCTCGAAGAGGCAAGTGAACATTACTCTCCGAATAATAAAATCATTGCTATTCTGTGTTCTGGGCATCTTTTCTTCGCATATTCTGTGTTCTGGGTATCTTTTCTTCGCATATTCAATATTTGGGTATCATTTGCAGGTTAAGAGCATAACAATGGGTGAACCACGTATATCTGTGTCTCTCTTGTTTTATGCGTTTTCTGTGTTTATATTTCTACAATATTTTATGTGTTCCATTGCTCCGTAATATATAATTTTCTAATAGTAGACACCATCTAATTATTGACCAATGATGTAAGTTGTCAATAGATTTGAGAGGAACTATTGATAATGATAATGGTCGTCAAGGTAATACAGTACAATCTATGCAGTGTGAATAAATGAGCTGAATTCGAACACCACACATAATCTTTTGGTCGAAGGCCAATGATGAAAACCTTGTTGCCAAAAGCGAGGTAACTTGTCATTGAGGTATGCAAGTTCCAAGGCACTGAAGGGAGTTTCTAAGTCAACTTCCTAGATAATGCACTAAAGTCGATAGGAAGTGACCCATTGCAGGAGCGCCTTGATGTATCCCCCATCAATGACACAAAATAAGCATCAATATTTAAGACAAAATGTAATGATGTAAAACTATATCAAGAGAGGAAGACATGAAGTAAGGCTTAAAATATTGTAGTAGATGTCAACAAAGGTTGGAGTTTCTCTTGAACATATTGACAACACTAAATGGAGTTGGAAACATTGACTCAAATACCCATGGTGAAGGTGTGATCAATAGTGAGGCAAGTTGATTCCCCAATCCAAAGCAGTCACAAAGATGAAGTGAAAGAGTGTCATGTTCAAGAGATATTTGCTATCATTAATAGGTATGATACCTTGTTTTCTTGATTTTCCCAACCATTTCTGGCCAGTACCTCTTTATTTTTGATAAGCTTGAGGAGGATAACATATGATTGATCTATAAGTTCATCCTTTGGATGAATCCTTCTGAGTATTTTTAATGAACCCTGAGAATGAGTGGTTCAGTCTTGTCATGCTTAACGAGTCCAACGGAAGCGTAACTCGAATTATTTTTCATGTATAGAGATTTTGAAAAAGAGGTGAAAAATAAAACTTCAGGATGTTCTTTTTTGTAAATTTGTATCTTGGACCCGGAAAGGTGTAAAATAATACCGAGGATAATCTTTTAGCCATGTTCGACTAAAGTATTCCCTTTTTGTAAATAGTCTATCCCAGTCCGGAAAAGGGTTAAACTTATACTAGGCATGCACCTTTTCATTTACTTTAACAAGCTAAAAAATATAAGTACTCAATAATACTTTCATGTGTTGGGAGTCAGGAAAGAGCTCAAAGAGAACTTAGGGGATTACTTTTTCGTAGATTTAACGAGCCTAGAAAAGAGATAAGTGTGCTCATTTGACAAATTGACTTATATTCAACTTATAATTTGAATTACATCCTTCAATTTCCTTTTAACCTACTCAAAACACCATTAAAAGATTAAAAATACATGATACATGGTAAAAATTAGGCCATGATATTAAATATATTAAAATAATGAGTTATTTTGACCATAAAAAGTGAAAATGTAATTTCATTTCTTACCATTTTCATTTTTACCAAGTTGAGTGGGATTTGAGTGGTTTTTACCTTCAATATTCAACAGTTGATTATAGCTAATGCGGTGGACCATTTCTAGTTCCTTCAGTTCTAGGTAGGATATCTATCCTTTCTCTTCATTTCTACAATTTCCATTTCTCGTTTGATGTGTGTTTTAGGAACCTTTTTTTAGTTTTTAGGTTTAAAAATTCACTCTTGGCCCATCATACTCCTCCTATATCAGAAGGTGCAATGGGTTAGAAAAATTAATACTAATAAATGGGACCCAATGCATTCACCAGTGGGGGTGAGTGCGATGGGTCCCTGTGTCCAAGAATAGACAATATAATGGGCAAAAAGGGTTTTCAAAAATTTGTTTTTGAGTGATTTTTTCTCTCAAAATTTTTCCAATTGCTGATCTTAGAGTATTTTGTGGTATTTGCAGGTGTTTTACCCAAGAGAAAATGGCTTTGACCTAGAGAGAATGAGAGCATGGGCTCAAGACATGGTTGCTACCAATGCCCCAACAAGAGTTCAAGCTTTGAGAAATTATGGGCTTCTCAAATTTTTTGGTTCTGGGCATGTGGGTCCAATTGGAAGTAATCGAGTCTTTGGTAAGATGTTGGGACACACAAGGGCAACACTTAAATAGTGGAGTACATATTATCATGATAGATGTTGAATACATCCATTTCTTGACAGAGTTGTCACAAAGAGGAGTTCCCATTTCATTATCCGGATTTAGGAGATGTTAGGAGACAGTGAAAGATTATATTGTTGTTTATCGCTACCCTCGCTCTGAAATAACCAAGGATGAGAAACTTGAGATAAATGATGTTGGGTGGCCTCCCCTCAGGACAAGCCTTTTTAATATTTCTCGAGTGGATGGTAGTGCTACTTTACACTTAGCTACCAAGACCCAGATGCAATACGCCTTGGAATGCTTGGAGCCTATATTAGTCAACTGGTGTGAAGGAGTTTTAATCAATATGAAGGAATATCTCAAAAGAGAACATACCATATGATTGAAGAAATTCGTATATGAATCCATCGTGGTATAATTTGATTTATAGAGAGTGCCATTGCTATGACCTCAACGAATAGCCCACAAACTTCCTAGACCTAGAGAGTCTAATATGAGGCAATGGGTAGATTTGATGGCCATGCACAAAGGAGTGCCCAATATGACATTCACTCCTATGTTTTTTGATTGGTTAATAGAAATTGATTATGATTGAGGACAACCCATATGCCACATCTAATTTCCATGGAGATCCAGAGCTTATTTTACCTGAAGGCAAGTAATGGAATGACGTAGGTAACACTAAGTCATTTTGAATATTTTTGGTTTTTTGGATTTTACATTTTTTTAGTTTTATTTTAAGTGTATCAGAGAATTTCTATCGATTTCATATGCAGATATTGTATCTGTGCGACCAATAAGCATGTCACCTATTCATCGACAGGAACAACACCATCTTATACAAGCTGAGGTTGCAGGGGTAGAGGAATATATGGCTGATCCTGACACTACAAAGATACTTGTTGAATTTGAGCACCATATCGAAGGTTTGACCTGTAGTGTTCCAAACATAGGGATTAATGAAGTCCCTATCTTTCTGCAACAATACATCATAGGAGTGCCAGAGCGCATCAGTTGTTTGCTGTGTAAAGTTTCCAAAGTGATTGTGTTTTATCATGAACATCATCGGGATTAGTCGCCTAGGAGGGTTTTGAGCCATATTTTGTCTATATGTATTTTGATATTATAGGCCGTGTGGCCATATGTGCCTAACATAATTTTTGTAAAACCAAACACTATATACAGTCTTCTATCTATGGATGTATTCTACTTTTATTATACTCTCTTGCACAATATATGATGATGGTTTGTGTATTTACATATGTTGCAAATGTTTGTCTAATACATAATTGGCTAATGGATTTGTTGATGTATTAAGACTCCTTGGAACATGTTGATATTGGATGTAATCAAAATTTCACTCTAAGAGGTGAACCCTTAGAAAACTGCATAATAACGTTGCACTTCTTACTAAATAGACATTGTTTAAATGTTGTAGCACAAGTTGTGAATCGAGCCCGACAACTAAATGGAAAATGTGACGTGAAATAGCATCTTATAATAACTCGATCATTGCACTATGCTCAATAATGTTACTAGTCGAGAAACGGATACAAATTTCTTATAGACTCACTAAATCGTCATCGAGAGCATAGATTGCCCACATTGTGGAGGAAAGATTCTGAGTACTACTACTAGTGCCATCAACATAACCAACATATAGTTGAGGGAATGTCAACATATGAAAATCAAATGAAATTCAAGATGAGTAGAGGCGATAGAAAATTCTAGAAAACCACATTGTAAACACTGTAGTGAACCTATACAATATGTACGCAATGACTATGCAAAAGAAATCTTAAGCATAATATTTTTTCAAGTACAAACCATTTCGTGGTTGTGCTAAGGGAATTCCATCAAGGTCAACCAGTTCATAGGCTCCTTTTGATAGTACACGCTTGAATATATATGGACCTAACCATAATGGTTCGAGTTTCCCAAGTCCTAATTTGTCAGCTTCCTAGTCATATAAAAGGACTAGGTCACCTTATGAGAAGGCACGAGGTTTAACATTCTGGTCATATTGTGCTTTGACACATTTTTTGTGAGCCTTGTTGGCCATTGTGACATTGCGTCAACTCTCATCTAGGTGAGCTAGGTGAAAAAACATTCTTCTTCTGCAGAATTTGCGAGAAGAAGCTCGATGGATAGATTTAAGGATGTAATTTCACATTCAATTGGGAGAACTTCTTCTAGACTATACACCAATTGAAAGGGTGTGAATCCAGTCATCATTCAGACAAATGTTCTGTATGCCCAAAAATTGAAAAAAATAATGGTATGCCTATTCATCTTATGAATCGCTACCATGCATTGGAGCATCATTTTCAAAACCTTATTAATGGCTTCTACTTACCCGTTAGCTTGTGGGTAATAGGGTGTTGAGCTATCATGCTGAAGGCCCAACTTGGTAGTAAGTTCTAACATTATGTGATTTTGAAAATGTTTTCCATGGTTTGTAACAATGGTTTGAGGCACAACAAATCTGGAAATAACATGGTTGAAAAGGAATAATGCAACAATTTTTCCACTATAGTCAAACATAGGCATCACTTCGACCCATTTTGTAAAGTAGTCTACAACAATGATAATGTAGCCATGCCCCCAGCCGAACGGGGATTATAGATCATGAAGTCAATACCCCATTTGGAAAAATGTCTAACAACAATAACTGGATGCATAGGAGCAGGTGGAGCATGGGTTGTCCGATTAAAAATCTAACATGTGTGACATTTCTAGACTTCCAGAATACATTCTTGAAACTTAGTCGGCTAGAAATAACAAACTCGTAAAATTCTTTGGGCGATCGCATAACAAAACATGTGTCCACCACATGCTGTAGAATGAAATTCATTTAAAGCTTTCTTGGCCTCCTCATGAGTAAGAAAACATCGAAAGATCGAATCAACACCATGATGGTAAAGAGTGTCACCAATTATGATGTATTGATGAGCTTGGTATTAGATTTGATGCTAATCAGAATGAGTAGTGTCAGTCCATAAACTTTGGGTTTGGAGATAAATGATGATATCTCCATACTAGGGATCAAAAGATTCAATCCAAAACAACGTTCATCTTGAATAGAATCATCAATTGCTGATTTTGACATAGAGGAGGGAAGGTCACAAACTAGTTCATTGAAGACTAAATATTTCTTAGATTTGGATTTGATAAATTCCAAATCAAACTCTTAGAGGATAACTATCCATTTCGAGTATTTCCCCCCATCAATTGATGTGATATAATGTAAGTCATAGGGTTGCAATAAAAAACTACAGTAGCCTTCTGAAGTAGGATATAGTGGAGAAATATTTGGACAACTTGCACGATTTCCAAAGCTAACTTTTCAACATGCAAATACTTGGCTTTAGTCTTATTCAAGTTTCAAATCAAGTAATATATAGGGTGTTTGTCTCCTAAGTCATATTCTTGAACCAACACCATAATGATGGTGGTAACTTCCACATCCAAATAGAGTAAATAGTCTCGTTGATAGTCAAGGGGATATAATAAGGATGCTGGAGCTAGAACATTTTTCAAAGCATCAAATATTTTTTGAGCAATATGACCCCAATGGAAGGGAACCCCTTTTTTAGTAAGCGAGTCAATCCTTTTGTAAGTTCTGCATAGTTATGGATGAATCTACATATATAGTTAGCCTTCCATTGAAATCATTGTAAATGAACCAGTGAAGGGGGAGAAGGAAAATCAATGTTTACCTAGAATTTCATAGGATCAATGCAGATCCCATTCTTAGACATAACAAATCCTAGAAGATGACCAGGTTGGACATAAAATACACACTTGTGTAGATTTAACCTTATATTTTAAGTCTGTCGAAAACGTAGGAAAAATTCTCTAAGATGCATTGGATGATCTACACGATGTTTAGAGTGGGAAGTAAAACCATCCAAATAAGGCTACATTATATGCTTGATATCATGGAAAGCATAGTTTATGGCCCTTTGGAAGGTTGCACCACCATTCTTCACACTGAAAGGAATTTGCGTAGGAAAACACACCTCATAGGCAAATGAATGTGGTTTCATGTTTTTATGATGACATGATGTTGTTATGATTGTAACTAGAGAAGCGATCCATAAATGAAAAAATTTCACTTCTGGCACAATCGTAAATGAATTGGTCGATGCAAGGGGTTGGGTCATTGTCCTTGGGACAACCACAATTAATTTCCATATAATCGATGCATACTCAGATCATACCCTATTTCTTCATAACAGGAACAATATTTGAAACCCATTTGGTTAAAGGAACATGATAGATAAAACCAACACACAAATTTTTTTCAACTTTTGCTTTTATGCCAACAACTTTCTTTGAGTGAACCAAACGTAAACATTTTCAAACAGATCTAGCATCCAGATAGGTTTTAATCTTGTGCACCACAATTTTTGGATCTATGTATGGAATCTCTTTGTATGTCCAAGCAAAGAGGTCACAAAATTCTTGAAAAAGGTCCTTACAAATCTTAATCTCGCCAGGAGAACAAGATGTGCCAATATGGATATTTTTAATAACTCCAGGTTAGACAGAAATATCGAGGGGTATGGTGTCCTCAATATTTGCTAAATTATTCTTGGAATTCACCTCATGAATACAAATAGAACCCCAAAGTTTCTCAATAACATTGGGTGAATAAAAATATTCAAGGTTTTTCTCAAGAATTTTAGGATTGTTCTCAAGATTGTTTTTCCAGCCAATTCTACTTGTAATGAATTCAGGATCCTATAATATTTAAATCCCATTCCATCAAAATACTTAAGGGTTGTTAGTGAATGATTAAGCTATGGAAAATTAATGGCTTTCCAACATGAAAGCTACATGATGCAAGTTGAAGCACCTTTATCTATGATTGTGCAATGGATAGTTTTACTTCTAATGATAACTTGAATCATGAATGCCATTTGGGGCAGAATTTTAGGAATATGGTTCTCGTGATTAAATACAACAAGATTCGAATCTGAAGTATCTGCTCCTCCAATGGTTGCTAGTAAAGATTTATTTTGGGTAGGAAAACTCTACAACACCTCTACAGCTGACATAGCAGAAGGAGTTTGAGCTAAATTGTCAACTATGTTGTAATTTTGTGTAGCTCTTAAACAAGGATTGCATGATAACATATGATTCATTCTTTTACGAGGTTTGATAGTCAATTCAACAACTAATTTGTCTATCTGGAGAGGGCTAGACGTAGGTTGAGTAGAGATGGAATGTTGATCATTAGCCTGTTCAGTTTAAGGATTCCCGTTTCCATAGTCCTTATTCCTTGTAGCCACCATGACATCATCCTTATTTATGGTAGAAGTTAACATCATCACCTATGAAGAGGATGATGGGTTTTGTGCAACCACATTTGTCTCTTGGTTTGGGAAAGGATTTGTCAAACAATAGGTGCAGTGGATGGAACTTTAAAAAAAATATTGATATCTGAACAATGTGAACAACATTTTGTGAAATGTTCATCATTAAAAATAAGGCATGGGTAATGAGGCTTTCATTTCTCATCAGGAGACTGATTCTTCTACTTTTCCTGTCAAGGGTTCTCTTGTTTATTCTTTCCTTTACCCTTTTTCTTATTTCTAGATTGCTGAGATTTTCCTGTATTGGATTGAACAACGCTTACCTTAGAAGTACCCATAGGAGTAGGATTAGGAGGGTTTTGATCGGTCATAGTACGAGCATATTTTGAATTAGCTCAATTAGGAGATGTTTCAATGAATGTTTACCAATGGAACCAACCACTCCATCAATATAGTGTGATTCCTTCAAGGGAGGAGGTGGAATAGTATGCTGGGGTCGCAGAGCGTTAGGTATATTTTCATAGAGCATGCCATATTGGGTATAAATAAAATCTTGTTATTGAGGATGAGCAATGACTTGCTCTTCAGTACCAAATATGCCTTTGGAAAAATCCCCAATTATAGTAGACATGAGGGATTTGACAAACCAATCTACCAACAACTGATCGAGAATGTAAATTTTGACCAATTGGCATCAACACCTCCACTCATGTATATGATCAAATATATGGGTTGAGTCAGACTATTTCAAGGAAGTCAAAATCTCAATTCTAGTTTCGTAATGGATAATTAATTAGAAATGGGTTATAAACGTAGTGTCTAAAGCATTAAAGTTGTTGGATGAATCTCGTGGTAATTTAACATACCAGTTAGTTTCTGTACCGATGAGAGTTCTCTGGAGAAGCCATAAATGAATAAAATAATCATTTAAGGAGTTAGAAGAACACCATAAATGATAGGTCATAACATGAGTGGGCGAATCTTTTCCAGGATATCCGTTAAATTTTAGAATGTCACTCGACAATTTGGTAGGAATAGCTGGCAACCAAGGATAATGAAAAAAATAAGATCATTTGTTAGCCAAGATACATATGGTAAATCAAGTGTTGCAATGAATCGAAATTGCCTATTAAAGTCTATCTGTGGAGGTTAACCTTGTGGATAAAGGTTAACCGATGGTGGAGGATATCTTGGGTATGACAGAATGGGTTCAAAAAGTGATATTTGCATTCTAGGATAAGGAAGATTTTGATAACTAGGATAACTATAACTAGGTTGTACAGTTACATGAAAACCTTGGTAAGGTTGGAACAATTGAGTTTGGATCTATTGGCCTTGATACAAAATTTGTGGGATGGTTGATTGGCCAACAAGAATTTGCAGAATTCCTTCAAATGGTTTTTCGGATGGATTTTGCATCATTCCAACATTGGGTTGACAGGTTGGTAATTATGACATGCTATGCATAAGTTGGTGTACTTGCAGTTGAGGTATGGACTGGCTAAGAGGAAGAGTTTTTAATGCACCTAGAAGATGTTGGGTAGATGGGATTTGAGAAATCCTAGATACCGTTGGAGTAGTTTGTATTTGGGAGACAACCTAAATGGGTTGTGTTAGCGCTTGGAATTCACCTAGGCTGAGATAGACAAACTCTCAAGGCTACATCAAACCATTTCACCTCCTAGCTAGCCCTACGAGGTATGAGAAGGCTCTCTCTGGTCAGATTCGGTAGATCTTTCAATATAATAAGCTGACCAATTAGGATCAAAGATATTAGGCTAGTAAATTGATAAGGGGGGTTGATTTA
>APFE030692881.1:31954-54073 GCA_000404065.3 Pinus taeda | reverse complement strand
CTCTCTGAATAATAAAATCATTGCTATTCTGTGTTCTGGGTATCTTTTCTTCGCATATTCTGTATTTGGGTATCATTTGCAGATTAAGAGCATAACAAATGGATGAGAACCCAAGGTAGGTTCTAGATCCCTTAACAAACTCCAACAATATCTCTCTTGATCCCTAAAATCTCTCATCCAAATCCTAAAAATCCTCTAATTCCACTTTTAACTCAACTAATCCTCTATTCTAGGATCCCCTAATCCATAAGATCTCTATGAAATCTTTACAAGTCTATCATCACTCATATTCTCTCATAATGGAGAATATTTACAATTAAAGCCTTACACATATAAATGGAACAAAGTGTCATGGCGACAAATTGACATGTAACAGATTTCCCCCTAAAGTGCAAAGTATGAAAAATAATTTTAAAGGTTGAAGCACTTTATCATTCCAAGGATTGGATCAGAGGAAATGGTCGGAAACCTGCAAGGAACATTCAACGGAACACAATGCAAAATATATATCAAAAATCATCTTTGAGGTAGGCATTCCCATACTCAGAGTAAAGCGAACTCAATGAACAAGCATGAAAAAACTAAGATCATATAGATGGTAGACACAACATGGACACAACCATTTTTCTACATAATCATGAATATAAAATCTTCTTTCAATCTGGATGGATGAAACTAGATCTAGGGTCTTGATCTCCATCTCTTGATCCACAGTATGATTCTAACCATGCGAGTGAATGTATCGAAGTCGAACATGGCAGAAACCACTTGATTACCGGTCAATGATGTGAACTATTAACGAGCATGAGAGAAAACACCAATAATGACAATGGATCTCAAGGTACTCCCAGTACAATCTATGAAGCGTGAATATGTGATCTGAAGTCGAACACTCACAAAATCATTCGATTGAAGGTCAATGATGAGAACCTATCGTCAAAAGTGAAAAACCTACCATTAATGCATGCAAGCTTCAAGTTACTGAAGGTTTCTAAATCAACTTCCTAGATAATTAACTGAAGTCGCTAGGAAGCGATCCGTCGTAGGAAAGCCTACAACATGAAACATGATATCAAGTTTTGAAAATAGGTTGCAAGGACTAACTCAAGGATGGCCAACATGAATGAAGGCAAAGATTTTGCAAAGGGATTTGAACCAAGGTTGAACTTCTCTTGAAGACACAATGACACTATAATGATTTGGCAACATTTGACTTAACGATAATACCCAAAACCATGAAGAATTTTAATGAGGTCTAAATAACTGTGAGGTAAATGGATTTCCCAACCCAGACATGAATGTGACGGAGTGCCATGTCAAGAGAGACATGCTACCTTTTAAATGATGATGTAAAATGGACACCTTCGCCAATTTACCCCCACCGTTACTGGAAAGTACCTCTTTATTTTTTACAAGCTTTAGGAGGATAACATATGCTTGGACTATAAGCTCATCCCGCGGATGAGTCCATCGAAGTATTTTTAACGAACCCTAAGAAGGAGTGGTTCAGTCTTGTCATGCTTAACAAGTCCTATACTTTTTAGTTTTACGACCCCGGTAAAGGAGTAACTCAATGTTGTTTTCTTTTAAGACTTCGAAAAAGACAAAAAGAAAACTCATTCAGCTCTTTAACCGTAAAAATTTAACAAGCTCGGAGAAAGTAAAGCTCGTTGTTTTTCATTTTTAGAGAATCAGAAGAAAAACATAAGTAGACTCCATCAGGCTCTTTTTCGTCAGTTTAGTTTCTCAGGTACGAAAGAGGATAAAATAATACAAGAGAGAACTCTATTGACCATGTTTGATCAACGTATACCTTTTCCATAAATAGTCCTAGCTCAGTCCATAAAAGGGGTAAACTTATACTAAGTGGACGATTGTTCATTTACTTTTATGAGTTCGAACAAGCAAGTACTTGGCGATCTTTTCATGTTTTAAGAGTTTGAAAAGGGCTTAAAAGAGGACTCCATGATTTTCGCTTTTCGTAATTTTTTAAGAGCATGAAAAGTGATAAAGGTATGCTAAAATTCCAAAAAATGATTTATCTTGACTTCATAAACAATCTTGCACATTTAAACCCAATAACCTGTCATAACTACTCAAAAAGGGCGTTTCCCCTCTCAAACAGATTTAAAACATAAAAAAATAATAGTTTTTAATCTCAAAAAACTTATAAAGTGGGAAAAAGTAATTTATTTTTACCATTTGCATTTTCACTAGTTTAGAGTAGAGAGAGGGGTTTTTACCGTTAAACTTCCAGGGCTGATTTCGAGTCAACCGGTGGACCAAATCGCGCACCGTTTCCTCCAGGTAGAAGATCTCTCCATAGATTAGCTTTTTATTTGTTTAGTTTTTCATTTTAGGCTTTCATTTGGTTTTTTGGGGCAAAGTATTGTTCAAAAATGTACCCCCGACCTTGCGCACGTTTCCTTCAATTGGGCCCACACAGGCTGATAAAATTTTCCATACGAAAAATATCTATTTGGATAGAATTATGTGGAAGAAATCCGCACAACTGCACTCTCTCAATAAAAGGGCGGTCACACAAGAGTCGTGGGCTATTTTTAAAACATGTTTTAAACTCCAAAAAACAGGAAATGAGTTTAAAAAATGCTTCTAACTTCTTTTAAATGGTCATTTCAGGTCATTTGGTTGCTCAAAAATGGAGTGGAGGGAGAGAGAGCATGAAGCCAATGATTTGGCTACTTTGGCGGATCCGGCCACTTTGCAGGTTCTCAGGACTTGCGGCCCCCTGAAGTACTAGCTTATCCCTAGGATGAAAGTTAGGTAGATCTGTTGATGTGGTTGGTAAGGACCTAGAATGTTCAAGAATAGTGCTTTGTGATTGATGATTATCGCCTCACCATTGATGTCGTTGACATTTATTTCCTAACCGGGTTGTCACATCGGGGAGCTGATCTTTCACTATTTGGATTGAGAGCAAGGGGAGATACTAGTGATGGATACCTATGTCGCTTTTGCAGGGGTGCACCGCCCAAAGAAGAATGGATTGACATTTAGTCCATAAAACTTTTACGCTTGAGTATCATTGCTTTCACTGCTTGCAAATTGTGTGGCAGTGCTGCAATTCATCTAGCCACATGGGCATAAATGCAGATGGTTGTATAATGCTGGGAAACTATGGTATACAATTGGTGCGAGGCAGTAGTTGTAAACATGAAGGGCTAGTTGACTAGGTGCAAGAATGGTAAACTGAAGAATTTTGGTTATGGTGCCATTCTTGTTTCTTTTGCCCTAGATAGGGTTCCTATTCTTCGACCACAACAAATTCTGGAAAACAAGCGAGGTTCGAGGGATCCATGCATGATGAGGTGGGTTGCACTGATGGCACACCATGGCGAGGATGGGCCTGTAGTGAGGTATACAACAGAGTTTTTTGACTGGCTGGGCCAGTAGATTGTTCCGATCGAGGAATTTCTGTATGTCGGGATGGATTACAGAGGTGATCCTGATATCCCTCTTTGATCTGGATTTAAACAGGAACACAAAAAATTACAGAGATAACCATAAACAAAATATGTAGTGGAAATAATACTTCATTTCATTAATGTAAAATACTGAAATATGCTTACAAACAAAAATGGAAATAAACCAGCTAGGGCGATGGTAGCTTATCTCTGAGAAGAGATGTGGGGGCTACATGCCTCTGAACTATGTTATAATGAGGTTCAAAGGCCTATTTATTGTTGAGAAATAATGGAAAACCCTAAACATCCAAAAACCTAACCCTAGAAGATGAAACACCAAACTATGGGCCTCGTTTGGGTAAATTGGTACATCAACTTCCCGGGGTCGTAACTTTGGCATACAATCTTCGTTTGACGCACACGATATCTCGTTAGAAATATCTATCTGAGAACTACAACTTTGGGAAGAAAAACATTGGTTGATGATCCGTTTTTGCTCCCAATTTGCCCAAAAAACGTCGTTTAGGGACTCAAAACAGCTCTGGAAGTTCAGGACCTGAAAAACTACTAAAAATAATAAACTGTGCTACAATTAAGGAAACTAAAAAGCTAAAAGAAATAATGGTGGGGGTCCAAGTGGACTTGGTAGGTGGCCACCAATATCCACTTGGATCATTCCTCCCCCCTTAGGAAGCAATGGTCCCCATTATGTTGAGTTCCTCCATGAGATGAGGAAACTTTTGTTGAACTTGTTCCCTAGTGAGCCACTTGCCCTAGTGAAGGAGTTGGCCTGCTTTGAAAACTCGATAAAGTTGGATATCCTGTTGGTGAGTGTGCTTGATCTGTGTGTCCATGATCCAATCAGTTGCAACTTGTTCCATGTAGTCTGGATTTAGCTCTGTGGGTGTGCGTTGTTCTACAATGTCGGATGTGTCTAGTAATGGTGGAAAGTATGGCCGAAGGTAGTCCACATTGAACACTGGGTGTAGACCGAGGAATGGGGGAATGCTAAGCTCAAATGCATTGTCTCCCACGACCTTGGTAATGGTGTAAGGACCATATCAGAGTGGTATGAGTTTTTGATAGGCTCCGGTAAGGTGTTCCTTTTACAAATGCAACTAGACTTTGTCACCCACCTAAAACTTGTGTGGCACCAGATGTTGATCATGTCACTGCTTGTAATTGAAATTTGATTTCTCCATAATGTCATGGACCTATTGGTGAATATGTTGGATGTGCTCAATGAAGTTATTTTCCTAATCTGTTTCAGACTGTACATGAGCTGAATCTGCGTGAGTAGCTGCAAATGGCATGGCCACATCAATGGGACATAGTGGCTAGAATCCCAAGCCCACTTGAAAAGGGTTGTGACCAGTTGAGCTGTGGAGAGCCCGGTTGTAGCTATGTTGAACATAGGGGAGGATCTCATCCGATGTGCGTGGATGCTTTAAGTTGTACATGCATAGAATGTGTATGATCATCCTGTTGACAACCTTTGTTTGGCCATCCGTTTGAGGATGGAAGGCTGTGGACTTAGTGAGTTTGGTGTCCAACATCGACCAGATATTGGACCAAAATGTAATGAGGAACCTGCTACCCCAATCTGAGATGATTGACTGTAGGATCCCAAAGTGTACCCACACTCTTTCAAAGAAGAGTTTAGCAGTGGCCTTTGCTGTGATATTTTTCTTGCAGGCCGCCATAATGGCCATCTTCGATAACTTGTCGATGAACACAAAAACACAGTCGTTTCCATGCCTAGTGGAAGGAAGGCCTTACATGTAATCCATGGAGATGGATTTCCAAGGTCAACTCAAGGTAGGCAGTGGGGTATAGAGGCCTTGCTTCTTGATGGTTGGTTTCGCAATGGTGTAGGTATTGCATGATCTGATGTACTTCCTGACATCCTATCGAAGATTCGGCCAATAGAAAAACTTTTGTAGTACTGCCACTATTTTCTCTACCCCGAAATGCCCAGTAACCCTACTGTAGTGTGCTTCCCAAATCATCTTGGCACACTTGCTTGAAGGAACACAAAGGTGACCCAGGTGGCATAACAGGGCATTCTGGAGGTGAAAATCTAGAACATGTTGACCCTCCAAGAGTGTCTGGTATGTGTGGCTGAATTCTGGGTTGCTTTTGTAGAGAAGTGGCCAATTAGAAGCATTATGCCCACAAGAGTTGAGCATGGTGGTTAATGCCATGATCAATGGTCGACTGAGGCAATCTGCAACATTATTGGTGTTACCCTTCTTATACTTGATATTCAAATAGAACTGTTGCAGGTATGTGGACCACTTCTGATGGCGATCATTCTACAATTTCCCTTGGGTTTGTATGAACTTTAGGGTTTGGTGGTCTGTGTGGATGACCGTTTCCTTCCCCAAAATGTAATGCTTCCATTGTCGACAGGCCTGCACAATGGAATACATCTCTTTGTCATAATTGGGATACTTCCGGACTGTGTCTGAAAGTGTCTCAATATGATATGCCACTGGATGCCCATGTTGAGTAAGCACTGCCCCAATAGCATAGTCAGAGGCATCTGTCTCAACCTCAAATGGTTGTTACAAGTCTAGTAATGCGAGCACTGGGGCCGAGTAGAGGCGATCTTTCAACTCTGTGAATGCCTTCTGTTGAGATTCATACCAACATATTTTTTATTTTGCTCCTCTCTTGGTGACTTGACTCAAGGGCCAAGTGATATGAGAAAATCTTAACATGGACCTGTGGTAGAAGTTGGAAAGACCTAGAAAGTTGCGGAGCTCTATCATAGTGGTTGGAGATGACAAATCCCGAATGACTCGGATCTTGGCTGGATCCACATGCACACCCTATTCATCAATAATGTATCCTAGATACTGAACCTAGGTCATGCCAAAAGTGCATTTCTCGAAATTGGCACATAACTTGTGTTGTCGCAGTGTTTGGAGAACATGTCGGATGTGGTGGAGGTGTTATTACCAACTCTGGTTGAAGATCAGGATGTCATCCAAGTACACCACTACAAATGAGTTTGTGAATGGCCACAAGATGTCATCCATTAGGCTCATGAAGGTTGCAGGAGCATTCGTCAATCCGAAAGGCATAATCAACCATTTGAAAAGGCCCTCCTTGGCTTTGAAGGCAGTCTTCCACACATTGAAGGGTTCGATTGTTACCTGGTGATATCCTGACTTCAAATCGATCTTGCTGAAATATTTTTCCCCCTTTAGTTGGTCCAGGAGGTCACCAATCCATGGGATCGGGTACCTATTACAGACAGTGATATTTTTCAACACCCGATAATCAATACAGAGTCTCCAAGTCCCATCCTTCTTCTGTACCAACACGATTGGTCTCCCACAGGGCGATGAAATCGGATGGATGTGACCTTTCTACAGCAGCTCTTGAATCTGCCTCTTGATTTCATCATTCTCCATAACGGAGCACCGATAGATTGGCCCATTGGGCAGCGATGCACCTGGGGTCAGATCAATGGAGTGCTTGACCTGACAGTGTAGAGGAACCCCTGCGAGGGAGGTGAAGATGTCCTCGTACTCGTTCATAACCTTGTCCATCTGTAGTTGTCATACGGAGGGGCCCTATATGGAGGTTGTGACCACCATCTTCTTCTTTCCTCGAGGGCATATTATCAGGAAAACAAATTTCTTGGTTCTGGAAATGAGCTTACTGCATTGTTTTACAGTAACCAAAGAGATTGCGGTAGGTGGTGTTACCTCTGGTATCTTGTACAACTTATTTCCCAAAGTAACAATAATAGCACAGGGCCTTGATTCATACACAACATGTCGCTTCCACAAGTATGGTTGTCCTAATAATACATCACAAACTTCAAGGGGAGCAATGTCACACAATACCTCATCCGTGAAGGGCTTGATATTGTATGGAAGGTGAGACTGTTGCTCACGCGAAGATCTCGTCCTTGGTGAAGCCACCTGATGGTGTATGATTGTGGATGTGCTATGGTCGGTAAGCCCAGCCGCTTCATGACCTCTACTGAAATGAGGTGCTTTTGGCTCCAGCTGTCGATAATGAACTGTAGCAGGGAGCCCTTTACCCACATCTGGGAGTGGAAGAGACGCTCCTCCTCATCTGGATCTTCAGGTTCCTCCTTCTGGATCTTTGTGGTGGCAATGGTGGAATTGGGCTCTGCATCGATAATTTGCTTCCCTTTGTCATTCCCCTTGTTAGGTTCTAACTCAGAGTCAGAACATGCATCTGATTCTGAAACCTTTAGCTCAACCACCAATGATTGCTTGGCCCGACACTCACTTGTGTTGTGAGTGGAGCTCTTATGGAACTCACACCACTTTCTCGTGTCCTTTTTCAGCTTCGCGACGTTGTTCTTTGCTTGCAAATTCGGCAGGTTGTCTTTTTTCTCCCCGCTTTAGCTTTATCCTTTGTTCTGCGGTTTGGGGGCACCTTTTCCTTGCTTCGGATTCGCAGATCCAAAGTCCCGCTTCTTCTATTTAAACTTTTTCTCAACCTTGACGGCATATCGGTATGTCGTGCCGAGCGAGGAGATGTTCAGGAATTCTATTTATTCCTGGATGTACTTGTGCAGGAAGCCATGGTATTTGAGTACCAAATGCTACTTTGAATCCTTGATACCTAAATTTGTGCGAAGGGTATGGAAAATATTGGTAAACTTCAACACATCTTGGTCCCTTCCCTGCCACAACGTGGTCCACTTTATGTATTGATCCTCATAGCATCCAACAGGGTAGTACTACTCCTTGATGGCATCCCGGAATTAATTTCAAGTGGGTGTGGCTGAAAATAGTGAGCCTGTACTCTCATCGTTCTGCTCACAGTAAGTTTCCCACTAGTCCTTGATGTGGGGGGCTGCTTTGAGAAGAGAGAAAATAATATTTTCCCAATTGGAAAAATAATGAACAGAAAAATAACCCTCTAGTAGATTTAACCATTTATTGACAGCATTTTCATCTATCTGACCCTCAAATATGGGGATTTCAAAATTAACGTGTACCTTAAATGGTGTGGCGTTTCCAAAGTAGCTGTTGGAAACTTATGCGCCGCCTCTGGGTAGTCGTTGAAGGATCTGGGAAAGGTTGTCCATCATCGCATTCCTTTGTTGCTCGAGGGATTCTTCGAGCAAGATTTTGATAGGATCTCCTGCCCCCTCGTCTTTATTTTCATCCGCCATGGGAGGCTGTCAGGATTTGTGAGGCTGGTCTTACAAAGGTTCGACCAGTTCAAGCCCTAACTCCTTATATCCCAACCTCGTTGGGGACATGCAAAGAAAAACAAAGAAAAAACAAACTGCTCTGATACCACTAATCCAGATTTAAATAGGAACACAACAAATTACAGAGATAACCATAAACACAAAAATGCAGTGGAAATAATACTTCATTTCATTAATGTAAAACACTGAAATATGCTTACAAACAAAAATGGAAATAAACTAGCTAGGACGATGGTAGCTTATCTCTGAGAAGAGATGGGGTGGCTACGTGCCTCTGAACTGTGTTACAATGAGGATCGAAGGCCTATTTATTGTTGAGAAATAATGGAAAACCCTAAACATCCAAAAACCTAACCCTAGAAGATGAAACGCCAAATTATGGGCCCTGTTTGGGTAAATGGTACATCAACTTCCTAGGGTCGTAACTTTGGCATACAATCTCTGTTTGACGTGTACGATATCTCGTTAGAAAGATATATCTGAGAACTACAACTTTGAGAAGAGAAACATTAGTCCATGGAACCATATTGCTCCCAATTTCCCCAAAAAATGTCGTTTATGGCCTCAAAATGGCTCCGTAAGTTCAGGACCCGAAAAACTGCTAAAATTAATAAACTGTGCTACAATTAAGGAAATTGAAAAGCTAAAAGAAACAATGGTGGGGGTCCAAGTGGACTTGGCAAGTGGCCACCAATATCGACCTGGATCACTCTTCCAACTCAAGCTCAGTGGGGTGATCTAAGTAATAATTTCTCATTTTGACATATTTTCAAAATTTTCAAATTTTAAGTGTTTTTTGTCTTCAAAGGCTAAACTAACTATCTGAAATGCATGTGCAGATGTGGGTCCAACTTGACTAGCCGGGATGAGACGGTACGATAGACGAGGAGAGCAACCTATAGTAAATGCGATTAGCAAACCCAGAGGCGAATGAGATTCTGACAGAGTTGGAGCATAACCTTGAGAGGTTCATTTCCAACATCCCAGAGACTGGGACTGATGACATTCCACGCACTTATCAGAGACACGTAGTTGGAGTTCCAGGGCCTCTTAGACATTTGCTGCATCAAGCTGCTCATGCTATCATTTGTTATCATGAGCAACATCATGCCTAGTTTTTCTAGTTCCTAGGACCATTTTTCACTTTGGTGTCAACATATTCGAAAAATAAAATGCCACGAGGCCTTATGTCCTTAGATGACATATTTTGTAGACACACCCAAACTCTATTTTAATGAAAAATATACTACTTTTTACCTATGTTTATCTAGATCAATGTATGAATGAATATTGTTTTTAATTTACAAATGTTGCAAATTCTTATTTAACACATGATTCGCCAATGCATCTGTCAATGTGTTTAAATATCTTGAAATGTGTTGATGTTTGATATAATCAAATTTCCTTTCCAAGAGACGGACTCGTAAAAATACTTTTAACATGGTTGGACTCCTTACTGAATAGACATCGTTTAAATGTAATACCACTAGTTGGGAATCTAACCTAACAATCAAACGTCGGATACCAAATGTAATGGCATCATCTAATAGCTCAATGAATGCGCTATATTGTTCTATATTGTTCATTGTTCGACCAAGACATATTCCATGAATATAGACTAGCTCATCACTGGTGAATAGATAACCCAGGCTGTGGAAGATAAATTCTGAGTACTACAACTAACGCCATCAGAAATGCCAATGTAAGTTGGACAGAACATTGACATCTACAATTCAAGTGTAAAAATGAGATAAGAAGCAAAAGTAGTAGAAAAATGTGAAAAACACTAATCATCAAACATACCTAAAAAACGATAAATAATGTATAAATCTTCACCAAAAATTTTTATGCAAAATATTTCCTTAGGTAGATACCATTTCTGGGATTTCCCAAAGAAACACCATCGTAATCAACTAACTCATAGGCACCTTTATCTAATACGTGTTTTATGATGTAAGGGCCATGCCACATGGGCTCGAATTTCCCTGCACCTAGCTTGTCATGAGCTTGGTCATAAACCAAGACTAGGTCACCTTCTTAATATGTCTGAGCATTAACGTTTTGATCATATTGGGTTTTGACACATTTCTGGTGAGCTTTGCTAGCCAGTACATCATTACGATGATTTTCATCTAGATGAACTAAATGTAAAAAGCGTTCTTCATCTGCAGACGTAGTAGGTAACAATTTGATAGCTAATTTAATAGATGGAATTTCACATTCAATAGGTAATATGGCTTCCAAACCATAAATGAGTTAAAAAGGGGGAAACTCAGTCGATGTTTTTACAGTGGTGCGGTAAGCCCACGGTGCTGAAAAGAGCATAGAGTGCCAATTTCCTTTATGCATACCTGCTATTCGTTTAATCATATTTGTTAAAACTTTATTGACAGCGTCAACTTGACCATTAGCTTGTGGATAATACGGAGTAGAGTTATCATGGTGGAGGCCGAGTTGTACGGATAGTTTGACCATCATAAAGTTACGAAAATGACTACCGTGGTCTATAAAAATAGCTTGTGGAACATCGAACCGAGAAATTACATGATTGAAAATGAAAATAACTACAGTTTTTCCGTCGTCTCTAAATGTAGGCATCACCTTGGCCCATTTTTTAAAGTAATCAAATGCAAGGATAATATATCCATTCCCCCTGGCCGAGTGAGGGTTACAAGTAATGAAATCGATACCCCATTTGGCAAAAGGACCGATAGATACTATAGGGTGAATAGGAGCGGGAGGTGCTTGCATATTTCTATCATAACTTTGGCAATTATGGCATTTGACGGCTAAAAATAGCCAACACGTAATATCTTTTGGGTAGTAGCATACCCAGACATGTGACCGCCACATGCTCCAGAGTGGTAGTCATTTAAAGTTTTTTTGGCTTCTTGAAAAGTTAAACAACGTCATAATACAAAATCGGCACCATGACGATAAAGAGTGTCGCCAATAATATTGTATTGTTGGGATTGGTATCGAATTCACCGACGATCAGTTTTGGATAAGTCAGGCCTAAAATTTTGTGTTTGGAGATATACAATGATGTCTCCATACCACGGATCTAACGTACCAATAAGAAAGAGAGATTCGTCAGCAAAATAATATTTTGCTACAGTTTCTATATCAGTATGGGGAAAATCACACAATAGTTCGACGAAAATCAAGGATTTATCTTATTTGGACTTTTCAAATTCCAAATCAAACTCTTGTAGAATGAATATCCACTTCGAGTATTTTCCCTGATTGTAGCCAGAATATCCATCCATGAAAGAAAAAAAATCATTCTCGGCACAGTCATCGATAATCTGGTCGCTTTATTGATATCTCAATAATCGACACACACTCGAATAGTTCCTTGCTTTTTATTAACGGGCACAATATTTGATACCCAATTGGTTAAAGGAACAATGTAAATGAATCATGCTTTCAAAAATTTCTTAACCTCAATTTTGATAGCTTCAGCTTTTCACGGATGTATCAGACATAATCGTTGTTTAACTAGCTTAGCATCCAGATAAGTTTTTATTTCATGTATAACAATGCTAGGGTCAATTCCTGGTATCTCCTCATAGGACCAGACAAAAATGTCACGAAATTCCTAAAATAGGGCCTTGTAAGTTGAAATCTCTTCTAACGAACAAGAAGTGCCTATATGAATATTTTCAATTATTCCATGTTTACCTGAGATATCGATAGGTATTGTTGCCGATATTTTCCCTAAATTTTGCTCAGAACTAGAAGAAAGGGTAGATATTGGATTTTGAGGATCGTTAAAGGTCTCAGATGAGAATAGTGATGAGAAATTATTCTCAATTTTATCAAAGGATGGTAAGAAAGTTGAACGATGATGAGTATCATTACATGGCATTTCGTTCAAGGTCATAACTTCCATAATCCCTTCATCAGTCAAAAAATCTGTGTTAAAAGGATTAGGCATAGAGATCTGTTCCAAGTGTGACAAATGAGAATATTCATCAATAATCATATTCATTCAATAATTATCAGATGTTGATGAGTTGGAAAAAGATTGAATTGTCTCGTAGGCTAACTCAAAAGGGATATGAGGCATTTCATCACCATATAAGATCATTTCTGATTCTGAAGGTACTTTCCACGGATCTCCCGATTCGAAAGTACTTGATGTAATCATGTTAATTTGGGCATCATTATGAGTGAAATTGGGTGGAGGAAACACGAAGGTCCCCATCAAATATGAATCTTTGAGCAGGCCAACACCAACTTCCTCATAAGGAGTGGTTGATTTTCATCCAAATGGGATACTACTGGAGGAATTAGGGTCTGAAGTATAGTAGGATAATTGATCTACTTTCACAGTTATTCCTTTGTGAAGAAACATAATCATCCTAAAATATGACGAGACTATTGCCGACATGGCATAAGTCCAGAGATGACCAAGCAAAAGGTTGTAGTCAAGTTGAGCATCAACAACCTCAACATATTTTGTAATTATTTTTCCCTCTAACTCAATTGGTAAATCATTTAAAAGTCCATATGGACGAAAACATCTTCCATTGAAGGCCTTCAAAGTTGTGGGAGATTGATTGATTGTTGGAGAAACCAAGGCTTTCCAATAGGAAATGGACATAATACACATCGATTCTCCTTCATCAATCATTGGTCAAAAAACTCGTTGAGTTTTGACGTGAACTAGTATCTGAAAAGCCAGTTGGTGTGGGAGACGTGGGACATGATTTTCGAGATCGAAAATAATCAAATGGGAGTCTTGAGGATCTACAAATCCTATGGCTGATAATAATAATTTCCTTTGTGTTGGACATGTTTGCAGTACTTCAAGGGAAAACATGGCTGAAGGTGACATAGCCAGATCTTCGACGATGTTATAATTTTGGGCAACCCTCGCATGAGGATTAAAGGACGAATTACGAAGCATACCCTTAGGAGGTCGATGAATTATCATATCAGGATTAGGTTCTTCAATATGTAATGGTTCAGAAGAAGGAGGAGTAGATGCAGAAGTTTGACCAAGTGAAATGGAGACATCTCCATCCTTAACAAGACTCTTTGACTTGTAATCATTGGATATCACTGCTACCATAAATTTGGAAGACATCATCATGATTGTTGGGTGTGGTTTTTTACCTATTTTCTGCACATTATTTCCCCAGTATTGACCTTTCTATCCTCCAGGCCTATGACTTTACATGATCCATTTCCCTGTTTTCTCACCTTTTTAACCTGTTCTACTGTCATGTTACTTTGTTGTATTTTACCAAATAAAACGAGGCTTTATTCCTTTTTGTGGCTAACAAGGAGAGTATTGAAGAAGTATTTTGGGAAGCTCTTCTTATTTTTAGGTGATGGTTTGTCAGAACAAAGCTATGGAGCAGACAGGTAGCGTGGATTAACTATAGATAAGGGTAGAACAGTTCACTGTTACACCCTGGATGCTGTTACAGGTTGTTGTTGCACATTGGATGTTGTTACAGGTTGCTATTACACATTGGATGTTGTTACACTACAAGCTGATACAAGAGTCTGTTGTCACGCCAAAAGTGTTGTCGCTAGTGATGTCGTGACATCCCGAACTACCATTCACTCGATGTTGTTGCGCCGAAGCTGGAAAATGTGGGTATTATTCCACATAACAGCTGTCGACAGTAGGGATTGTTTATGTTGCAAGCAACAAGACCCAAGCGGTTGCAATCATAACTAATCTATATTTATTTAGAAATAGGTTGTAAGCACTTTTATTTTTGATCAGCATGAGAATCGTGAGATTCTCATGACTGATCTGTTTTCTAATTTCGGGTTGTAATAACTATAAAGGAACTTGATTTTTCATGTATAAGGACATGGCGTATAGAAAAGTACTGTTACTATACTTCTGTAATTTTGAGTTTATTTTTAATATTAATCATCATAGTGATGTTGTTACTACTCTTCAGCTGATTCGTTAGTTACTATTGTGTTACTCCTACACCCTATTGAGGAGGAAGGGCCCTCCTCTTTGGCAGGAATTACAGTGATAGAGGTAGTGTACATTCTAGTTTAGCTAACTGATTTATGGTTTCTTGCTATTTCTGTACAAATCGTGGATTACATTTGTTCCTATTTCGATTTATATTATGTTGTTACACTAAGCTAATCAACATAATGGTAGTAACCCGCTAGAGTAGATATTGTAAAAAATCTGCTGGTAGGTTAACCCGATAATGCAATATAAATCAACATAGAATACTATTACCTACTTCTACAATCAATTTGTGAAAGCTTAAAGATCGAGCTAAACAATATAACCAGAAGAAGAAGAATCAATGGCACAATACACATGAAAATACTTTGGGGAAAGCCTCAACTAAAAACCCCACACTATTGTATTATCATACATGGTGGAAAGACATAGGAATTATACAAAGCCTTAGCTCTCATAGCTAGCCAGCTCTTAGTACAATCCTCACAGATGCTCACAGGAAATCTTGGCTTCTCTCCAACCTTCCTCTCCGCCCTCCAATCTCCTATTTCCTTGCGCTATTCCTTGTGGATGATTAGCCCATTACCAAGTGGAAAACCCTACCTCCAAAACTGCACAATCCTCAAGGATAAATCCTTGACTGCATGCATGAGTTTTCTCCATGAGAAAACACATGCAACTGATAGTACACTATCCTTGACTTTAATCTCAACTGGATCTTTCTTATAATAGATATGCATGAGTTTCTGATGAGGGAATCTTTAGTTAACTGGAGTAGCATTAGTTGAGTGCATGCATGCATCAATTGACTGTTAACTCACTATTAGTTCCTCAAACAGTTTGGAACTAATTTAACTGGACTTAACTCAGTAAACTAAGTTAACTAATTACAACTCAAAATATAGCTCAATCTTATGTCCTTAATTTAAGGGATAACTCTTGCATGACTTCTAACTTGAATTTATCCAACTAATTAAATTAATTAATTATTTCCAAGTAGCTGTTAAGACTAAATTCGATTTTAATTCACAATTTAATTCAAGGATAAATTAAATTGGAATATTCTTGTTGCCATATGTCAACACTCCCTCTCAACAAGAAAGGGATTATTTTCCACCCCGACCATGTCTCTATGGAACTCAGATTCACACTTTGACAATGCCTTTGTCAAAATGTCAGCATCTTTCTCCTCTATCGAAATATACTGCAGCAACATGATCCTCTTGACCTGTGAAAAGCCACGGGCAACAAATCTTGCCTTATGCTTCTCCACACTACCATCAACAGCTTGTTTTACCTTGTAAAGCCAACGGGAACTCACAACTAACTTGTTCTCTGGTCTCGAAACCACGTCCCAAACACTATTACGAACTATGGAGTTATACTCCTCCACCATAGCATCAACCCAAATCGGCTGCTGCACTGATTCCTCAAAAGAACATGGCTCGGTCTCAACACATTCCCCAACAAGGGCCATGTATCCAGTGTACCTCTCAGGTGACCTCCTCTGTCTGTGTTGAGAATATGGTTCTCCCACATTCTCTCTCGCATCCTCCAACAATCTGTCAGCTTCTCTTGTGTGCTTCCATCCATCTTTGGAAGACTCTGCTTGAGTGGATGTCTCCACTCCTGGAACCTGTGCATGCGGATGCTCCGCATCAGTCTGAGGCTCCTCCTCAGGAACCAACAGTTCCTCCATAGCCTGTAGTTGGAGCTCCCTCTCAAGGGAAACTCGCATGGCCTTCTGCTCATCAATCTTGAGATCTCTGCAAACTACTATCCTTCGACTAGTAGGCAAGTACACCCGATAGTTGTGAGGTGTATCAGTGTACCCAACAAATATCCCCAACTCTGTTGTCGGCTCAAGCTTCTTCTATGCATCCTTTTTCACATGGCAATATACTGATGAGCCAAAGATCCTGAAGTGACCCACATTTAGTCTCTTACCAGAGAAAGATTCTTCTGGTGTCTTCATCCCAAGTATGCGATGCAGGCTTCTATTCTGCAAATAGATCATTGTGTTGCATGCCTTAGCCCACAAGTGAAGTGGTAGGCCTTGGTCATGCAGCATTGCCCATGCTTCCCCTATAATAGTTATGTTCTTCCTCTCGGCCACCCCATTCTGTTGTGGGTTATGAGGCGTCGTCAACTCTCGTTCAATTCCTTCCACTACACAAAAGTCCTTAAACTCTTGAGAGACATATTCCCCATCATTTTCACTTCTCAAGGCCTTGATCTTCTTCCCTGAGTCTTTCTCGACCAAAGTTTTGAACTCACAAAACTTTGTGAAAGTTTGGTCCTTCTTCTCCATGAAATAAATCCAACATTTACGAGAATAGTCATCAATGAAAATCAGATAATACCTTTGCTTTTTTGTGGATGCCGTCAAGAATGGTCCACACAAATCAGTATGAAATCGCTCTAAGATAGCCTCTGCTCGACTGTCTCAATCATGAAAGGAAGACTTGGTGTACTTTCCCAAGGTAAAACTTTGCATGTGTCAACTTGCTCAAGTTTACCTTTGGGAAGTCCTATAGATATCTATTGCATTATCTTCAAAGTCCCATTATGCAAATGGCCCAACTACTTATGCCACAACTCGCCAATGTCTTGCCTTTGCACCAATTCTACTTTCAAACTCAATGCTACACAATCATCTACCTCTAGTTTATAGAGATTCTTCATCCGAATCCCCATCCTCTTGGTCTGACCTATGGCTATGTGTCTTAGGAGTGCCTTTCCTTTACTGAAGACTACATTGTAGCCTTTGTCCTCCAACATCGTGACCAATACCAAGTTCTTCTTCAGTCTGGGCCCATACTTGACATCTATCAAGGTGATAGGATCTCCATGCTCCCTCTGAAAAGCAATCGTGCCCACTCTTGAAACACTATACCTTCCATCGTCACCCATCTCTATGCGCATCTTGAGGTCTTTCTCATCCAAGGAAATGAATAAACTTTTATCACCAATCATGTGGAATGAGGCTCCACTGTCAAGATACTAGACACAACCCATCATCGATGACACCATGCATGTGATGAGGGTAAAGTCCATTTCGAACTGAGAGGTTAATGCCTCACCTTCCTATCCTTCCGATGATCCCTTCTTGGACTTCTTCGATGGGAAATTAGTCGCATAATGTCCCATCTCGTGACAGTTAAAGCATCTTAATTTAGACATGTCACCCTTTTTCCCTCCATAAGAAGAATTCTATTTGAAATGGGAAGCCTTCCCCTACCCTTTCCTTCCCTTACTTGCTAAGTCCATATTTTCTTCATCATCATTCTTTAATGAAGAACCATCTCGTGTGCTACTCTTGATCTCCTCCTACATAAGATCTAACCATAGTCGTTCCCAATCCGGTAGTTTCTTCTTTCCATTCATAGAGTCCTGGTATCTATTCCAACTCTTTGGAAGGCCAAGGAGAGCGAGTCTCACCATATCATCATCGGTAGTAGTTATTCCCACGCTGTCAAGCTCATCTCTGTAGGTGGTGATCTTATTCAGATATGTGGAAATAGTATCACCCTTCTCCATCTTGATTCTTTGAAGCTTATCCTTGAGTGCCAATTTCCTTTGGTCGTTATTGTTTTGGTAGAGGTCCTTCAATGTCTTCCACATTGAAAATGGAGTATCCTTCCCATGAAGACTCGAGACAATATGGTCTCGAACTCCCTCAAGGATGATCTGTCTCGCCTTCGCCACACACTTCTTCCACTCAACCAACTCTTGTGCATTAGTTGAAGATGGCTTTGGGATTTCTCGATTAATGAATTCCTTCAAGCCATTGTCTTCTAATACAACCTCCATTCTATCTTTCCATGCTATGTAATTTGAGCTACCTTCCAAGGCATACTTGAGTCTCCAACCATAAAACACCATTGGCCAACCTTGAAGTATGATATGAATTCGATTTGCACCTGCAACCCTGAAATTAAAACTTTGAATTCTCTTCTCATTATACTATTCACAACTCCGATACCATGTAGAAAATTTCTACAAATCAAACTCTAAAACTATGTAGAAAATTTCTACAAATCTAGCTCTAATACGATATAAAAAATCCTCTGGTAGGTTAACCCGATAATGCCATATAAATCAAAGTAGAATACTATAACCTACTTCTACTATCAATTTGCGGAATCTTAAAGATCAAGCTGAACAATATAACCAGAAGAAGAAAAATCAATGGCACAATACACATGAAAATACTTTGGGGAAATCCTCAACTAAAAACCCCACACTATTGTATTGTCATACATGGTGTAAATACATAGCAATTATACAAAGCCTTAGCTCTCAGTACAATCCTCACAGATGCTCACAGGAAATCTTGGTTTCTCTCCAGCCTTCCTCTCTACCCTCCAAGCTCCTATTTTCTTGCGCTGTTCCTTGTGGATGATTTTCCTTTTACCAAGTGGATGATCTCCTTTCAAAACTACGCAATCCTCAAGGATTTATCCTTGACTGCATGCATGAGTTTTATCCATGAGAAAACACATGCAACTGATAGTACACTATCCTTGACTTTAATCTCAATTGGGTCTTTCTCAAAATAGACATGCATGAGTTTATGATGAGGGAATCTTCAATTAACTGGAGTAGCACTAGTTGAGTGCATGCATGCATCAACTGACTGTTAACTCACTATTAGTTCCTCAAACAGTTTGGAACTAATTTAACTGAACTTAACTTAGTAAACTAAGTTAACTAATTACAACTCAAATATATCTCAATCTTATCTCCTTAATTTAAGGGATAACTCTTGCATGACTTCTAACTTGAATTTCTCCAACTAATTAATTTAAAATAGTTCACTTAGCACTCATGAGCATCACCCGATGCAATGAGTGCTAAGTGAACTATTCAAAAATCATGAGAAATTAGTCAGTTACGACTACCTCTCATGGAAATGGTCATACATTTGAATGACTTACTTAACGCAGTTGAATCCCAAAATGATATCTAATATAATTTAAAATAAATTAATTAATTATTTCCAAGTAGTTGTTAAGACTAAATTCGATTTTAATTCACAATTTAGTTCAAGGATAAATTAAATTGGAATATTCTTGTTGCCATATTTCAACAGATATTAGTTCCTGTGTGGCGCGCCTTTACTTTGATAGCTGCGAAGCGTGATTTAATCTTGTATAGTGTTTTTATGTATACATGCATGGTTTGATTCAACAATTTAGATCAGCGTCATCTTTTACTATTTTCTGCATTTCCTTATTCTTGGCTAGAGTGTATCAGCACAGACAATGCAAACTCCATTGAAACAACAAGAGCTACCCTGAGTTGACAATTAAATGTTGCAGTCTCGGTTAATTAAGTTTGATTAAAACAACACTACATTTTGGTGCCATTGCCAATGATAGCATTTGACGATACGGTCAGCCAAATTATTTGTTTGATATAGAGTGTTCCTAGTCCACAATTGTTGGGCAGTGAGATGAGAGGTAAGAACCTGCGCATTGCTCTAACATACCTAGGTGGGCTGACCATTGTGATTACTAGGGCACTTAGGGCATTTTGGTGTTTTGTTTAGTGTGTCTTCAGCTCTTCAGTTGCTGGGTGGTAAGACGAGAGGTAAGAACCTGCTCATCGCTCTAACATACCTGGACAAGCTCACCACTATTGAAGACTCAAACACTTAGGGCATGAGTTAATACACATAGGGTCCATTTGTGCAATTGTAAGAATTACAGAGATACTAAAATCACCCCCCACTCTAATTAGTCACAGGACAAACGGGTCATAAAAAGGAAAGGAAGAGTGTAAATTTGGGAAGGAAGACATTTATCCAGGAACTAATCTTCAAGGCATAACAAGAACCGTCCAACTCTCAATGGGATGCAAGGAAGACAGGGCCGCAGAAAGCTGTTACTCCCATAACAAAAACAGAGACCTCTGATTCCTCTATCTCTAGACCATATCATTCTAAGGCTAGCACCCATACCCACAAGATCAAGAATCCAATTCATGAGCAGGAAGGGGAAGCTAGTAGCCATAACTTGAGGACCGAGGGGCAAGGGGAAACTGAGGGGGAACATCAAACACCTAATATGGAAAATCACTTGTTGGTTTATCAATATCCAGATATAGGTGGTGTGGTGAAACAACTAGCCTCAGGGGTATCTGAGGCACTAATCACATCTACAAGGGCACCACAAGAACAGTTTGAAGGACGTCTGCTATAACATGATTAGAAGAATTAGTCATGGGGGACAACAATGACAACAATTTAAGTATGGGGGATTACGCAGTGCATTATATTAGATATCATTTTCGGGATTCAACTGCGTTAAGTAAGTCATTCAAACGTATGACCATTTCCATGAGAGGTAGTCGTAACTGACTAATTTCTCATGATTTTTGAATAGTTCACTTAGCACTCATTGCATCGGGTGATGCTCACAGGGGTGAAGAAGTGGGATTGAAACTAGTGAAATGTGGAGAACGAATCACATAGCATCAATCATCACTTCCGGGGCTTGCACCCGTTAACCAGGACTTCCCAGGAGGTCACCCATCCCAGAACTCCTCTGGCTCAAGCGCGCTTAACTGTGGAGTTTTTCCCCACAATCAAGCCCACTTAGCTTGCTACCCCATTTGCAAAACCTTAGCAAGTATTGTGCCTCATGAACCATCCAAGTAGAGATCCCTTGACTCTTTTTGAATTTAAGTATGGGGGTTTACGCAGTGCATTATATTAGATATCATTTTGGGATTCAACTGCGTTAAGTAAGTCATTCAAACGTATGACATTTCCATGAGAGGTAGTCGTAACTGACTAATTTCTCATGATTTTTGAATAGTTCACTTAGCACTCATTGATCGGGTGATGCTCACAGGGGTGAAGAAGTGGGATTGAAACTAGTGAAATGTGGAGAACGAATCACATAGCATCAATCATCACTTCCGGCGCTTGCACCCGGTAACCAGGACTTCCCAGGAGGTCACCCATCCCAGAACTCCTCTAGCTCAAGCGCGCTTAACAGTGGAGTTTTTCCCACAATCAAGCCCACTTAGCTTGCTACCCCATTTGCAAAACCTTAGCAAGTATTGTGCCTCATGAACCATTCAAGTAGAGATCCCTTGACTCTTTTTGAATTTAAGTATGGGGGACTACGCAGTGCATTATATTAGATATCATTTTGGGATTCAACTGAATTAAGTAAGTCATTCAAACGTATGACCATTTCCATGAGAGGTAGTCGTAACTGACTAATTTCTCATGATTTTTGAATAGTTCACTTAGCACTCATTGCATCGGGTGATGCTCACCGGGGTGAAGAAGTGGCATTGAAACTAGTGAAAAGTGGAGAACGAATCACATAGCATCAATCATCACTTCCGGGGGCTTGCACCCGGTAACCAGGACTTCCCAGGAGGTCACCCATCCCAGAACTCCTCTGGCTCAAGCGCGCTTAACTGTGGAGTTTTTCCCCACAATCAAGCCCACTTAGCTTGCTACCCCATTTGCAAAACCTTAGCCAGTATTGTGCCTCATGAACCAT
>APFE030692881.1:445-18525 GCA_000404065.3 Pinus taeda | reverse complement strand
GGGGGGGCGACCTCATTACTCTGCCGGCCACGTGTTAGCACATCATTCGGAAATGATATGGTACGAAGGTACGATATGAGTTAACGGCATGATAATGCTATTTTTGAAAAGAGTTGTTATTTACAAACTATTTTCATGCATGCTCTGTGTTTTTGCTGCGATTACGTTCTTTGCGACTGGTAATTGCTGTTCCATCTAGATCCCGAAACAGAACCATGGGAGGCAAGGCTATCAGAAGCGAGCCCAGTAAGCTAGAAGTCTCTGAAGCCACTCGGGAGATCCTAGAAAGGGTAGGGTGGCTAACTTATTTTAGCCGCCTGCGTGAATCAAATGAAACTGTGGCCATGGAATTCCTGCAGAATTTGCAGGAAGAACACTCCGTAGTAGGTGGGAAGCAGATAATGGTCACGGAGGAAATAATCGCGGAAGTAACAAGACTACCAGCCTCAGGACCAATATGGACGAGAAAGAAAGAAAGACTGCAAAAGACCATAGAAATTTTCCAAGACGAAGGACAGAATCTGACAGTGAAGGGTAAAGGAGTGCTGTCGGCAATGCTAGGAGAACCTTGGAGCGAACTGGCAAAGGTAGTGCAGAGCTACATCACATGCGAGGGGCAAAAAGATGTGGTAAGACCGCATCACCTTAAGCTCCTGGCTGTGTTAAAAGGAAAATGTTCTGTGAACCTCCCTGCATTGTTAAATTCATTACTGCATGATGCCTCTTAATGCCTGAAAAAGGCACACCATGAAGACGCCGTGGTTAGCCACCATGGGCTGATTCGCCTGATAGTGAGCTACAGTCTCACTCAGCAGCAGAGTAACTGGGGGGAGCTTATTACAGCAATAGGAGGGGGAGTGGCATTACCATCCCCAAAGGCTAAGCATCCCGCTAGTACCTCTGAAGCACCTAAGAAGCCCAGAGAATCGCAAAAACCCAAGCACCCCTCAGATACACCCAAGCAACCCAAGAAGCGCACGGAATCAGTAAAACAAAAATGTTCCTCTAGAGCATCTGGACATGAAGAGAAACATAAGGAACTGGCCACAGGAGAACGTGCTGCCTCGAAACGTAGGCATTCCTCTGGCACCCCAGAGCAAGCTGAAAAACGCAGAAAGGTGGTGGTGGAAGAGCAGGTGGCCAGCACACCTGAATAGCCTGAGAGGCGTAGGAAGTCAGCTCGGTTGGCAAGGATAAGAGGCAGGCTGGAGAAAATCTAGCTAAGCATCGACCAGCCGATCGAAATAACAGAGGAACCACCAGTACCAGAACATGAACCCTCAGGGGAAAATGAGGAACAAATTGAGAACAGAGCAGAAGCCGAGGAAGGAAATGAACGTTCTGACTCTGAGGCCGAAGCCAGCTATCCAGAGGGAGCCACTGAGCAGCCAATTCAGGAGGAAGGGAATGAACATTCTAATTCTGAGGCCGAAGATAGCTATCCGGAGGTAGCCACTGAGCAGCCAATTCAAGAGGAAGGGAATGAACATTCTAACTCTGAGGCCGAGGCCAGCCATTCGGAGACAACCACAGAGCAGCCAATTCAGGAGGAGGAGATGGGACAATTGGGGGACAACCCTCCACAAGTTCCCATGGGAGAAGAAGAGCTGGCCACCATCTTGGCCAGCCTGGGAGATTATGCTTCACCTTCCAGTCCAGCAGACCCTCCGAGGAAGAGGCGCATGAAGAATTGCATGAAGAAACGGCAGGAGGAGAAAACCCCCCTGTTTTTGATAAGGAAAATGTAAATACCAACCAGGAACAACCCGTTCCCAAGACACCGGGAGAAAACCCACCTACTGATGTCGCAGAGAATGAAAATGTTTGTCGGGAACAGTCCGTTCCCATAATACCAGAGGAAACCCTCGATGAAAGAGGAGCAGAATTGAGGGCCGCTCATGTGCCCACAGCCGAGGCAAGGGAAATTAAGAAATTGAGAAAGAAACAACAGAGGCTGCTAAATATTATAACCCAGCTTCGGCAAAAAATTCGAAGTTTGAAAGCCAGTCTGAGAATAAGGAGGACTATAAGAAGAAAAAGAAGAACAAATGCGGCAGGGTCTTGTCAGATGAGAAGGCAAGGGGCTTATAGGCGCCTTGGAGGTCAATACTCTGCTGATAGACCTACGGCCGTTCCAACCAGCACTGAGGGACAAAATGCCGTTCCATCTGGTATGGAACATCAGAATTCCGTCCCTATTGACGCTGAGGAACAGCCTGTTGTTCCAAATAGCCCAGTGGGACCGACTGCCGTTCCAATCAAAACCAAGCCGCAAGACGACATTCCATTTACAAAGGGGCCATCGTACCCCTTTATTCATGTTAAGAAAGAAAGGGAAAGAAAAGCAGTCCAAACTGAGGCAACTAGGCAGCGAAACAGGAAGGTCCAGGTAAGACTCCCTGCCTTTGAGAAATCATGGAGAATGGATCCAAAAACTAAGGCCTTGCACCACGAGATGAAGCAGGCCCGACAGGAGGCTGACCAGCTAAGGGAACAAATGATCCCTCGGGAAAAATACGAGGAGTTGCAGCAGGAAGCTGAGCAATTAAGGGAACAAATGATCCCTCGGGAAAAATACGAGGAGTTGTAGCAGGAAGCTGAGCAGTTAAGGGAACAAATGATCCCTCGGGAAAAACATGAAGAACTGCAGTAGCAACTGCGGAACATGAGTCAATCAGAGAGTCAGGCCTTTGAAGGATGGCAGAAGGAACAAGAGAAGGTTGCCAAGGTAACACGTCGACTAGATACTGTTATTAAACAATTGGACACTGTATGTTCGCTGTATGATGATGTTTTGACTTGCAGAGCCCCTGCAAAGAATTATGCTTTATTTCTCCTTGAAAGATACTTAAGACTGAAAATAAAAGCCGTTAGGGCAGGTGCCCCCATTCAGATTAATACTGTTAATGAATTTATTGATTGTTGTAAACATTATGGGGTTAAGGTCCAATGGTCCCTATGTGAATTCTATTTGCACAATATGGTGCTGGAGCAGGAAACTGATTTAAACCCTGGCCCTTTTGTGGGAGATATACAGCTACAAGCCTTTGTTTCATTCAGAGTCAACCAGTTGAAGTGGCTCAAGGCTTACAATGCCTTCCAGAGGCAGGAGAAAAACCTAGATCTATGGGTCAGGGCCGAGCCTAGAGACCCCGTTCAACTATGGCAATCACACAAACGCCTTATGAGAACCCCAGGCATCATGGAACTGCTAGGGCCCATGCATGAGGGTTTGATCCGAAATAGCTTGGAATACTTTCTGGCTATTAAGGATTCTGCCCTGGAATCTGCCAAATTCTGCTATCGGATTTCTACCCCAAGCATCCAGCTCAGGGAGCCATTCAAGTACGAGAATTTTGAGCTGGCTGCTGAACGGTTGGCCCTTTACGACCAGCACATCCTGCGTGCTGGGCCGTCTTGGTTAGGATACCGGTTCCGCAGCCCAATTATTTGGCACCCTGCACCTGGGTACCAGGCCTTGTACGATATGCCTGCAGACCAATTGAACCAATTCTTTGATAATTTGGTTGCTCACCATGGTTGCAGACCTCCTCACGAAGTGCCCTCTCCCGCCTATTCTCTTACAACTCTCCATGTTAATTATAACGTTTTCATGAGGCCATGAAATAGAGTAAGTCGGGGGGTGTGTAGAGCATTGGAAAGGTATGTTTTAACGAATAACTTAGTAGTGTTTCAAGCAATAGTCGTAACCTTTTCTTTATTATACAATAGGGAGAATGTAATGAGAATGAATACAAATGACCCAATCACTGAAAGTTATTTTCTTTATGCAAGAAAGGACGAAAGTAAGAAGGCGTGGTGCGAAACAAGAGTCCCATGAGCAGATAATGGTTGTCCCCCTAAAACCGAATAAAGTCCAGACCAGGGCGAGTAAATTAAGGCAGATCAATCCGAGACGAGATGAAGGACTGTCAGTTCGGAAGACTAGGCAGAGAAAAGAAAAGAGTTAACAGTTTAACAGATCCCTCAGGATCTTTGATCTTGAGGGATCGTTACGTTCAATTATTTTGTTGTTTAGTTAACTCCGCCATTACTTGTATAAGAAGGGGCGGCATCGAAGACTTAGGGGACGTCGAGAATATTTTGTGTTTTTACTTTTTGTTTATAAGATGCACAGTTGGTTAAACTCAGACTATCGAGTCTCTTTAAGACTTAGTTTTGCTGTATTATCATTAATGCGTTAATATAATATATTCGGTGTTATTTTCCTCCTGCATCTGAAGTAAGTTACAGTGGTGTGCCATTGAGAGCTAAGGGCACGGCTCCAACGGACACTGGCTGGTTGTATCATTACAGTTTGGCTTTGTGTGGTTTGTTTATTGTTCTCAATAATTTGATATACGTACATGCTGTTCCATACTTGTTCATCAGTAGTTTTCCTTTTGTAAATCCTTGTAACGAGTTTACATCATATTTCCAGAATTGATCATATACCATTGTTCTAAGTTGTTCACTTCCGTTACAGAATTTATAAGTGGAATGTTTTAGCTACATATGGTTGGAGTAATGGACTACTGGTAAACGTTTCAGATTATGTTTATATATGATTGACATTTCCTGTTTATGGTGATTTGCTGTTCCATTTGATTAACTGTCTACTTGTACAAAAGATTGCTCTTTATTTGTATGTAAGTTAATGCCAAGAATTGAGAGTATTGAACTCGCGAGATTTAGTTTCTTTCCTGCTGTTCCTTTTTACTACTGTTCCATTTCCGAGTTGATGTTCCATTTCTAAATTGCTGTTCCATTCTGCTTTCTTGCTGTTCCTTTTTACTTGCATCCATTGGTATTGTGTGGGAGGAGGATCAAGGCTGTCGTGAGACACAGCAGACGCTATTATGCTCCCAGATCCATGATCCATACTCTAATTTCTTTTCCTTCATCAGTTTCTAAAGGGATGGGTTACTGCTTCCGTACCCTTGACTGACAAAGTTGCCATGTGTGATTTCTTTATACAGAAGCAATTTAGCATAGCTTAGCATCCATTTGCTCTTGTATTTCTTAGACCTATACTACTAAGCATTACTCTGACAAATAGCCTCAAATCGAGATACCCTTCACAATAACAAAAACGTTCCCAGATTGACTTGTAATGTGAGATAATTAGAGGTGAAAAAGGCCCTTGTTACAGCTCTACATTTTCCTAAGTCCATGATGTTGTAAGTTTTATCTATAAAGAAAATATAACACTAATTGATTTTTTGATTTTCACTGAGGGTCCCCACTTATTTAGTATTAGCAATAACACTTCATAAGGAGGGGGGTTGTTGGTGGCCACAACATAAAGAAAGAGCTTGATTTTCAATAATATTGTACTTTAAAGCTGCATCCCTTATGGCTCTTCTGAAAAAAGCAATTAGTTTCTCAAGTTGATCTCTTTTTTGCATTAAGACCGCTGCCATAGTATGATCCAAAGCAAATGAAAACAAAATGAAATCTTGGGAATAATCCAGGCTGATCAAAACTAGAACTGAAGAAAGGGCCAACTTTACCAAATTCAAAGACTTGATGGCTTCCTTAGTCCACTTCACTACACTATATTTCTTTAACATGTTTGTGATTTCCCTCAAATGTTCTGCAAGATTTGGCACAAAACGACGTAAGAAATTCATATTACGGTTGAATGCTTGGATCTCCTTTTTACTCAGTGGAAAATCAATCTTCTGAATGTCTTCCACTCAAGCTGGATCGATATGGATGCCCTCCTTGGATATGATATGACTGAGAAGCTTGCCTTCATCCATGGCAAACAAACTCTTATTTGGATTGAGAGATATGCCATATTTTCTACATCGCTGAAATACAATCTTCAAATGATAAAGGTGCTCTTCATTTGAATTAGAAAAAATGTCAAATCATCAAGATAAACAACTAAAAATACATCTTTTTCATTTGCAAATGTGATATCCATAGCCCGCTGAAAGGTCGCACTAGCATTCTTTAATCCGAATGGCATCTTGGCATAATGGAAAGTTCCCCACGGAGTGGTGAACGCTGTTTTGTCCCTGTCATCCTCATGGACCAAATTTGGTTATAACTGGAATACCCATCAAGTAGCAACATGCGGAATGCCCCAAATACTGTTTGAAGTATGTGATCCATCTTGGGCAATAGATAGTTATCTTTCAAAGACACCTTATTCAGATTTCTGAAACCAATACATAATCGAATCTCACCTGTTTTCTTGCGCACAGGCACCAAATTAGAAATCCAATCTGAAAATATTATGTGAAAAATTATACTAGCTTTGTACAATTGGTTCACTTTCTTCTCTATTGAGGGCAACAATTTTGGATTTATCGTTCTTAGCTTCTGTCAAAATGGCTTTTGATTTGGCTTGATCGGAATTATGTGTTGAATTATACTCTTATCATATGCCTTCAAATCTGAATAGTCCCATGCAAATACATCAGTAAATGAAGATAATAAACTAATGTACTTTGCCTTTACTTGTGTAGACAACACCTTTGATAACTTCACCATTTTAGGATTTTCTGTTGATCCAATGTTCACATCCTCAACTCCTTTCTCGGTTGGCAGCAAGCTCGGTTTCTGGGCTACATCATCTTGATCAAACAACTCCTCTAAAGGTATTATCCATTTAGGAATGACATTTTCCTTCAGCTGCAAAACTTCCATCTGATTTACCTCCATGTCCGCTTCACCATCATCATGCTCTCCATTGATATAAGTATCTTTGTACTTGCCTTCATTTTGCAGAAATTCTTCGATCTCTTTATCATCTTGAAACACTTGCCAATACCTTTGATTATTAGGGACAGCCGAGCGATGTTTCACATGAATTTCAAACTTATTGTTTGAATTCATCAGAATTTTCAAATTACTTGCAGCTGTTGCAAGTGAATCTACAATAACATTCTATACACAAGGGACACATATCAAAGTGTAATCTGGAAACAATCTCAAAATATCTAATACCGCATTACAGTAGGCCCGAATTCAAGGATGCTTAGCTTGGTATTCACCTTTCACTTGCTTGATAACTAACTCAGAGTTGCCATATACTGAAATTATTTTAGCATTTAACTTTTTAAGGATTTTCAAACCAGCAGTTAAAGCCTCATATTCAGCCTCATTATTTGAACAATCAAAAGCCAATTTATACAAACAAACCCTTACATTACTTGGCACTTTGTTTGGAAGAAATGTAGGGTTGTGTATCCAAATGCCAATTCCAACGCCTTCCTTACCTACTGCGCCATCAAAATCCATGCTCCATAAACTCGCTTCGTCCTCCAAATGCTGAAATTCTGTTTTCTCTTCTACTTTTTCTCGCTGTCCATCATTTTTTTGCTGCTATCAGAAGGCTGATTGCTCAGTGGTACTATCAAGTCTTTGTCTTTATTGATCTAGTACAACCATTAAATTTTCAATGATCTCTGGAATATCTTCTACTTCAACTAATTGACTATTTACATCATTAAAACTATCAGAATATATAACAAGTGATTCTAAATCAGTATGTACATAGTTGATTGGATGATTTAGAGGTTTCTCCTTGCTAGTGATCATGTACTTCATCTTTTTCTCTCGGTATAATTTCCTCAACTAGCCAAACACGGGAATAGTAGCATAGGAGAAATCAAGATGCAATTTCTCTTTGAGTTTTGCTCTCAAAGATCTGGAAAGAAGCATGCGAAATCTAGGAGGAATATTAGCCACAACTACATCCATAAGAACACTTTTCGCTGGAATTTGATCCAAACTGACAACCAAATCTTTAATGAGGCCAATACATCTTACTCTACCAAAATCAAAGGAATAAAGGTCATGATACTTTCTAGTGATGTCCAAACCCAATTTCTCCATGGTTGCCTTTGGCATTAGATTATGAGACACCCCCGAATCAAACATGGCATTGTGCAATACATAATCATGCAATCTAAGGCTGATGTAAAAAGGAGCTACATCACTATCCTCAGATTGACCTTCTAATGCCAGACCAAAGATAAGCTCAGGTTGGTCATCCTCCATGTTTACCATATTAGATAACGGATATAAATTCAAAATATTTGACACATGACCTTTATAGCTACTATTCTTCATCAACTCAGTCAAAGGTATTGACACTTTTAACTTAGCAATTTCATTTTCTAAGCTAAAAGATGAAGTTTTCTCTACCTCTTTGACTGGAGCATCCTTCTTTTCAGTCTTCTCCTTTGATACAATTGGCTGATTTGATCTTTCATTTGCTGATTGTGTTTTGCTGGTGGTAGGATCAACTGTTTCATTTCCCTTTTTCTGCACAATTGCAGAATCGTTCTTTGGCGGTGTCACTTCCTTCCTCTTCTGAATTGGATTTATGGGTACCTCTCTACTCCTAAGTGAATGTTGACAGCATTGGGCTATCAAAGCATACATTTATCCCCTCTGATATTCATCATTTTCTTCTTCAAGATTTGTTTCGTTTGCCAAGATGAAATACTCATCCCTTTGTACAGTTGGGATTTCTGAATACTCTTCATCTTCTGTGATATAAATGAGCAGATCATTAGGTGTAAAGAAATGATTCTCTTCTCCAATTATGTTCTCATCATCATCTGATTTTGTGCCATGTACAAAATTCAGCTGTAAGGGTGTCTTAACTTGCTGCTGTGTTGCTCGGTCTTGTGCTCTTTGTTCTCGTTGCTTGATTCTGAATTGTGGTTGCTGCTGACCACAAAATTTTGGATTTCTGACTTGTGTTTTAGGATTATCAGCAATCATAAACCTATCAAACATATTGTCGATCTTTTGAAGCAAATAATTTAAGGAAGAAGCTTCCTCCTTTATGGTTACCTTCTTTTCAGTCTTTGCTCTAGCTCTCTTGGCAAGCAGATTTGCCTCAACGCTGATTGCAATTTTCTGCATGTCTTCCAATGTGGCTGGATCTCTTTCTCTCAATTGATAGGCCATATCAAGATTGAATCCATCAGGAAATTTAATCAAATCTAACCCATAGGTGGCTTTATATCAGCAGGAATTGCATTGTAAATAGTATTGAATCTAACACAATAATCTTGAACACTCTCACCAACATTCCTCTTAATGTTTTCATATTCAGAAAGAATTTGAAGTGGATTTTTCTTTACCTCCCAGTGATCCAAAAATTATCTTTGAAGTACTTCCAATGAATTGATTGTTCTAGCCGGCAATGCTCTAAACCACTTTCTGACCTCACCTCCAAAAGTTTGCACAAATAATCTCATTGTTACATTCTCTACATCTATTTCATGGAGATCAAAGAAATCACTCATCCGATCAACATGCTGCTGAGTTGTGATACTTTGGGGGGTGCCATCAAAAAATGGAATTTTTCTTTGGTAATCAGCGGGCATGGCACCCAATTTTTGAGGCAAAAAAAGAGGTACATATGTAGCAGCCATTGGTCGAGGTGGATTTACAATTGGCCTTGGGGATGAAGGAGGAGTTGGAACGACCGGTGTTTGAGGTGTCAAAGGGGGTGAAGAAATTTTTGATGTTTGAGGTGTAGAAGGAGTGGATGGCAATGAAAATGCTGTAGATTTTTGATTAGAGATGGAGGGCTGCACGAGAATGGTGGGAATAAAAGGAGTTTCAGTAGGAATTTCTGAAACAGATGCAATAGCAGATGAACCAAGAGTTGCAGATGCAGATTCTAAGAACTCAAGAATGTTTTTAGCCACAATGGAAGTTTGAAGATTCAAGATATAATCATTAATTGATCTATTGGCCTTTTCAGTTTCAACATCTTTGACAAACTCCAGTTCTAGGACAGTAGAACCAACAACACTTTCAGACTTAGTTTCAAACAACGATAGATAAAAGTGTTTGTCAAACTCAAGATCTTTAAGATATTCAAAAACAACCGGGCATGAATGAGATCTAAACACAGGAATCATAGAACTTTCTTGGCAGAGAATTCTTGGAATAAGATTTGGGTATTCATACACTAGAGGAGGATCAGGATCATGATTTTCTATGGTGTATCTTCTGGAAGCCAGTGTGTTGAATTATTCCCAAAAATCAAATGGAGATTATCAACTTGTTCATCCTATCAAATTGTAAACTCATCATCCAAAAGTCTAGAATTATTTGATGTACTGGGGCAATTTGCAAGTCAGATGTTCAGTTTATAAGACTAGACTAGAGATTGACTGAAACAACTTTTATCTACTTATGCACTCGCAAAGCAATGTGTAGTTTGAAGGCTACCTGGCATAACTTCAGGCTCTGTCTATAGTTTATAAAACAAATAACACTAACAAACAAATAAACTTTTCCCCAGTATGGTTTCCAATATGTTAGTGCCTAAATCTACCTCAGGCTGAGAAAGGCAAGACCTAGGGTAACATCAAACCACACTTAACCTGGTAACTAGCCCTACCAGGTCGGGAGAGGGCTCTCTCCTTGTCAATCTCAGTAAAAGATATCAAATGAAGCTTGAGATGACTGATGTAAAGACTAATTTTAGGCTAGGTATATGCTCAGAGGAGTTTGATTGAATTTGATGATGGTTTGCGGGCTCAAATGTGAAAGGCAGATTTGGGTCCGGGGAATGGACTCAGTTTTGCAGAGGTTTCTGTGGGGCAAGGTAGGAAAATTATTTAGCACTTTAAATTGAATGAGATGGAGAGTCTTAAGACTGGTGAGGAGTTGGAGAGGGCATGACAGTCTTAGGGATCCTCTTCAAACAGTAGTAAACATAAATAACTAAACAAACCCTAGGTAGAGCACTGCAACTTCAATGATTTCTACCTTTATCCTTGATTCATTTAGTTCAGCTGAAAGAGAGAGAGAATGGCATACGTAAACACATGTAAAACTTTAATTATAGAATAAGAAACAATACTAAATCAACTTGCCACAAGAATTCCATAAAAGGTTGCAAGCCCTGTGTTATAGACATATTTGGGCACTGAAACTTCAATAACATATGTCCGTAAACCAAGGGCTTCTAAGTCCATAAAAGTGTTTCTTCATACCCTAAAGGAGAAAGGTCAACTGATTACATCATCTCCCAGAAGTTCTCCATGAAAAACTGCTCAGAACTGGTCAAAACTGGACCATACAGACTGCTCAGTGCTAAGGGTGTGATGCATCTCACCTGCCACATGCAAAAGGTGCAATGCATACTGGAAAGCCCTTCCGTAAGGTGTGATGAGTGAGAGTAGACAAATGGTAGAGATAGTTTGCAAGGTGGATGATCATGGAATCTTCCAAAAACTTCTCCTATGACACTTGCCTCTCTGAATTCGCCCAGGGATGAGTAAGAGATCATGAAATCTCCAAGTGGAATTGAGAACTATTAGATGGAGGACACTAATCAAAATCCCAAAAGCTGACTCACCCACCTACAAACATCTATATATGGATCCCTCATCCCAAAGATCCAGAGGCTGGAATCTTGTATTTTGTAAGGAAGTGTTGTTGGTTTCTTTGTGGAACATCATAGTGTTGGGTGATCTATGATTTTCATGAGGTGAAGAAGGGCTTTCATGTAGGGAGGATGATGCTAGGTCAGATCAATGGGTTGTAATCCTCTCTTCTATTCTTTCTATCAATAAAGCTATTTGAGTTTTCCTCCACATTCTTGTATGTCTGAGTTAATATATGCATTTGTGTGGTCAATATATATCTGATCCTATATTGCTTATGATTGTAGATCTCTATGCTTTGATGGCATTATGCTGCTTTGACTCTATAGGTGTTCTTTGAAGCAGGACAAACAAGGAAGGAGTGTCAAAGATCTGTCAAAGGGGAGAGGAAACAAACAAGGAGCCAAGCGAAAGACTGAGGTTGGTACTCTCTGCTTCTCTCTCATCTACTTCTCATAAAGGAAAACACAAGTAACTTTAGTGGGACTAGCAGCTCTGAATGGACACTAGATTTCCCGATAACAAAATGGCGACTCCACTGGGGAGCGAATAGCTTGTTTGCTTGTTTACTTTATAAACTACAGACGGAGCCTAAAGTTATGCCAACTAGCCTTTGAACTGATTTTGCTATGCAACTACAAAGTAGATAAACACTACTTCTGTCAATCTCCAGGTTAGTTTATGAATTAAACATCTGACTTGAAAAACATCCTAAGTGCCCCGGTGGTAGCTTAAGTAACCTCATTAGATCAACCCCTATGTTTCGTATTTACTGACTATCATTAGCTCAGCCTGAATCCCTAAACTAAACTGCAAACTATGACAAAAAACCAAGTTAAAGTCTCATCCCTGGACCATCACACTGTCTCCTTTTGACAGTCTGGATGCATCGCACCTCCCATGTGCTGTAGGTGAGATGCATCCCTGTTTCCCTGTGTTACAGGTGCGATGATCAGATAAGACTATTTCTGCCTCCAGATTTTGGTTTTTCTTCACTCTCTTCAGGTTTATTCAGGAGTTTTGTTGTTTGTGATTAGTTACCACTGTTGAACTCCCTTCCTTTGCATTATTCAACCTCCATTGTACAAAGAATTGTGAATGTTTTCTATATTTTTCACCATTTACAGTTCTCCTTTACAAACAATAATTTAATCAAATTGTCATATTTTGATTTGAAAGTGTCGCAAGTGTCGTTTTTAGTCAAAGAAAAGAATCCTCCTCTTTTAGATAGTTGATTACATTGTTACTCTTGTATTTGATTTGAATTAATAGTATTTCAAGTGTCGAAAGCAGTTTCAATTCAAAATCACAAAGTGTTGTCCTTGCCTTCCTTTCTTCTTTTGAAAAGAAAATTGTTAGTACTGTCGCTTTGAATGAAAAGATAATTCAGATTTGTACTTATCATTCTTTTTGTCATTCACACATTAAGAAAGCGGAAAAAAATACATGCATGTGCATTTGCATTTAGACTGCTTGTGGAGATTGATTTAGGACAATGCATCTTAGTGTGTGCTCTTTGCTCTATGTTGAAAGAATTTCACTTCTCTTTCCTTAGTAGCTAGGATTTTCTTTGCAAAAAGAGAAAGTAAACGTTTATTTATCATCTTAGATTGCATATTTAGGAGTTGTATATCTACATCATGTGGTGAACCTTAAAGGCAAACTTCTTAAGAAAGATCAACTGTAAAATAAATTTTAATGAACATAAAAATGCTTTGGAACCTAACGCACAACATTTAGAAGTATAGGCTAGAGATGTATTCCGATGTCGTAAAGCCTGGTAACTATCACTTTCATCATAGGTTGGGTGATTCCTCCTCTTTGAGATGACAAGTGCCAGTACGGACTTGTGCTCCCACGTACCGTCGAGTATATATTGGGAGACCACAATAGGCTATATTCTTTATCCTTAGGAAGCCATGTCTGCCACCCTATCGATCGCAATGCACTGAACATAGCATTCAGGAAGATTGACTGCCGTACTGTAAAAAGTATTCTGCAGTTTTACGATTGGTTTGGTAATCCCTCTATCTAGATTTCTAGAGTAGTCACTTTCATTCCTTTTTAGACTCCTTAAAAGAAAAGGCCCATCTGAGCACTTGTCACTTCAGGCTCATTAAAAATCGAAGGTGATTAGAGTCATCTTTAGCTTTTTCTCAACTCTTAAAAATTGAAAAAGCAAGTTGTGTCAAAGTGTCATAAAATTCATTTAATTCGGAATAACATTTTCCCCTTTTTATTTTGAGTTGATCAAGTAATCCACAATCGTGGAAGAAAGTCAATCAAAACCCCATCGTTCGCGGAGACTAACGAGTCAACCGTCTTTGACTCTGGAAGAGAAACCATTCGAGGCCAAGCAAAATCATTTAATTGGGTCAAATTCTCCTGGTTTGTTTGAAGCTTGTGTTTCAACATCCTCAGAGACTCCAGTTACTCCAACTATTTCTGGTATCCCTGCCTCTACCGAAGAAGTTCCGCAGTTACAAGAGGACATTAGAATTGATCCTAGTGTAATGGTAAACACTTCTATTCCTGAACCAGCTCCATCTGGGATTGATTTGGAAGGTGTTGCCCCTCTAGTACCTGTTGCTGCAGAGTCTATACCTTCTTCGGCACTAGAAATATTTTACGGATCTGACGGTATACCTCTTCCGCCTGGACTGATTGCTATAGAAGCAATTATGGAGGATCTTCCATCTAGTACTCCATTGCATTTTGGAACTGGGATCCACCTATATCCTTCTACTTCAGAAGATAGTCTGCCTTCATCGCAAGTTCCTGTAGAATCACTAGGAAGTATTTTGAATAAACTCGATATGTCTGGACAACCATCGACATCTAGGACCGTGTCGTCTGATAGAGCGGCAACAGAACCTCCTGCCGCCACTCCGACAATGTTCGCTAGTATACCGTCTGTCCCAACTAGCTCTCAACTGCTAGAGTAAGTCCACCCAGGGATAGTTTCGACAGTAGGGTCTGTTCCTGTTTGTTCATCTGGAATAATATCTGGAATTTCATATGTTAAGTCTCAAAAAATTGATCCTTTGCAACAATATCAATTTGGGCAGTCTGGTCTCCAAAGGCCAATCTTTCCTTTCAGCACTAGATTGCCGTCGTATGGGGGGCAGTATTCCCTTTCATTGTTCCCTCTAGGAGAACAACCATATGAGAGTTCACAACAGAATTCGGGTCAAGCTGGAATCACATCCAGTGGTTGGGTGTCAATACTGCCTCAACAACCAAGAGTTGTATACTCAATGCAACCAAGTCTACCTGTGTTGAATATCCTCACTACACTGGCTATTGTGATAGTGTATCAAGTACAAGCGTTGCCTGTTGTATGCCAACCTCAAGTTTCTTAGGTCATAATACAACAGCCTCTTGTCTCCATGACACAACCACAATCGCCAATTAGTGGCTTCTTAACTGGAGCAACTTAGGCTCAAACGGGTACTATTACCCCTCATCTTGGTTAGACAACCAGTATTAGACAACAACAAATGGCTTCACAACCATGGCTGTTACAATATCAACAACCGCAATTCCAATAAGCTTACCAAGGGCCTAAGCAACAAAGCTTTGTGGATAATGGGTAGCCGTATATTCAAAACGGTCACCATCAATCATATCATAATGGTTATGCCCATCAACCTTATCAAAGTTATCAACATCAGATACGTTATGCTGGTATGCAAAGACCCACTGCTCAAGCAATCCCATCTTATCTTGGGTATGCTTCACCAAACCTGAATCAACAGTTGCCCTTCGTAGCAACTTTAGAATTACCAGATCTGAATCGACTCACAAATGATCCAATTTCTTATGCCCCTTGGTGGCCGACGATTCCTCATAAACTTCCGTTAAGTATTCCTAAATTCAATGGAAATCCGGGTGAAGATCCATCAAATCATGTGATGACTTTCATCTGTGGTGTTCGTCCAACACTCTCAATGATGATTTGATTAGGCTTCACCTTTTTCAACGAACATTAAATGATCTGACACCAAAATGGTACATCGAATTGCCTAGAGCTTCATTTGATAACTTCAATGCCCTTGCCACCACCTTTTTAACCCATTTTCAGTTATCGATAAGGTATGAAATAGGAATGGAGCTTCTTACCAATTTTAAGCAGATGACAGCCACTCACATATCTGATCATATTCATGAATGGCAGCGTCGTCATCGAATGGTAAAAACATATGTTCCTGATTAGCTCCTAGCTGAATGGTTTATTAAGTCATTGTTACCTTCTATTACAGAAGATGTGGCTAAAGCGGGGGTTGTCACTGAAGAGCAAGTCATCGCTCGTGCGCAATATCTAGACTTGATCTATAATCAGTCTAGCACGCTCTATGACAAAATCCCTGATGCTCCTAGACCAGAGTTTTCCATTCCTCCTCCTCCTAAATCAAACAAATAAATTTAATCCTCGTGTTCGAGCAACATAGAATTATAATATACTAGAGGATCTGGCCCAATCGCCATCCGCTATGTCGAGACTTGAAGTACTGCGAAATTGCCCCTCCCAAAAGTAGGCTCTATTATCAGCAATAGGTGGGATTGACCCAGGGGATTCCAATCTTGTGGCCTTTAATCATAAAGGATACAAACCTCAGTTACCTGCTCAACTTGCATTCCTCATACAAGTGAAAGCCCTCAACAAAACTGTTCATAGAACAATTACTGATGAGGGGGAATCTACATGCATTATGTCAATGAGTTGTTGGAAAACTTTAGGGTCATTGCCCTTGTCATGATCATCAACAACATTAAAAGTATTCGATGCATGAACTTACACCACGTACGGGATTTTAAGTAATTTGCAAGTTGAGCTGGGGGGCAAGACAATAGAAATTGACGTCGAAGTTATCGATGGAAACCTCAATTACAATATCCTACTGGGAAGGCCCTGGATTTACGCTATGGCTGCCATTGCATCAACATATTTTAGAAAGATTGCATTTCCCTTCCAAGGAGGAATTACAATCATTGACCAAAATACCTTTCTCCCCAACAGTTCACAAGTTACGGGAATCATTCCAATGATCCATGGAAGCTCTCAACCGCTTCAAAATATCGGAGTAGGTCTCTTAAAAGACCCTTCCTTAATGGGTACTTTTACCCTCCCGCCTCCAAGTAATCTGGCGGAAGTGGCCATAGTGGAAACCTGTCATATGATATCTTCTACATCATCAAAGATTAAGAAGAAATCTGACCATTTTGATAGTGTGGATCATCGCGAGCTATTTCCCCCAAGACCTACCATACCTACATCATCTGACAATCAATACAGTGATGTTGTACATTATGTACTGGGTGCATTGGAACCAGATCTTTCCTTCATGACCACTTATGAGTTGTGATCAAAGGTCGCCTGAGGACGGTTCTTGTCCTGTGTTGACCTCATTAAAAAATAAAACAAGGAGTTATGAGGATAGTTCTTTTACTGGGTCAACCTCATAAAAAAATGAAACAACTCCCTTTCCAAATCAAGTATTTGATTACGATCACGTAAAATCCAAGTCGAGTCTTTCAAAGATTTCAAAGGTAAACCTTCATTCCAACCACCTCGTTGAATGCAATGAAGTTTGGGGGGCATGCATCTCGATTTGCGTCACTATTCTAGGGGCATGCGAACTTATAACAAGCATAGTTTTTTGTTTCAATCTTGTGTAAACATGAAATCAAATCTGAGCATATGTTGTCACATGGTTCAAGCTCATTAAAAAAATGAACTAGGCCACAAGCAGTGTTACCACAGGCTTCAAGCTCGTTAAAAAATAAACCCGCCACGAGAAGTTTTACGCGAAGTTCAAGCTCGTTAAAAATAAACCTAGCAATGAGCATATGTTCCACCAGAGTTTAAGCTCATTAAAAAATGAACCCACCTCCGGTAAATAACCATTGTGATTGCATAATTATCAGTTTTTCAGCCTTGGTCGTGTTCTTACCATCACCTCCACTCTTTTTTAGCCGATCATACGCCTCCATTTGATTGTTTACCCCTTTTGAGGAACAACTGCGACGAGTGATCCTATTAGCCATCTTCTTTACACTGCCATGATTGAAAAGTTCCAAACCTTACATGGAACCAACTCCTATCCAAAATCATCACTCGTTCCTCAAAAGAAAGAGTCTTCTTTAAGCTCTTTTCATCTGACTCGTAAAATATGAAAATATTGCTGAGAAATTGGCCTCTCCAGCTCGTTAAAGTGATTGGAAGTGCCATCCCTCCTCTAGATTTTAATCTTTTTGGACCTGAGGGATCATTGCACAAAAAGATTGAGTGCTTGTCTTGTTCGCCTCGTTAAAGCTATCAAAAAGTCATCCCTTTCGTATTATTTTATACTTTTTTAGAGTTAAGGGATTATATTACGAAAAAGGATTACTGGAGTTTCCTTTCTGTCTCTTTTCAGACTCTCTAAAATTGAAAAGGACCGAGTTATCCTTGTCATTAAACTCGTTAAAACAATAGCGACAAACTTGTTTGTGCAGACAAGAGCGAGTTTCATTGTCGCTAGGCTCGTTAAAACACAGCAACGGGTTTGCCTGAAGGGCATATTATAGAACAAGCATATGTTATCCTCCTCAAGCTTGACAAAAGTAAAGAGGTACTAGTCAGCAATGACTGGGGAAAAATTGGGAAGAAAACTTGAAGAAACTTTATTGGTAGCAGGTCGCTCTTGAACATGACACTTT